>CAUYQV010117179.1:0-53095 GCA_963574575.1 Galagoides demidoff
ACTATAACTGAGAAAATGATATGAAGGCTGTGTTGATCAGTTTGATGGAAGTATTTCGGATTGCATGTGAAAACCCCACACTGTACCCCAGAAGTGCATTAATGTACATAGTTACCATTCAATAAAAAATAAAAAAAAAAAGAAAAGAAATAGGTGTCTTCAATTTCACCAACTGGCCAAATGGTAGTTAAATTTTTGCTTTGACAAAAGCCAATAAATTTGTTTTTGTAATTGATTGCTATAGAATCATGTGCCTATAATATAAAACAAATGAATTTAATAGAGCCATTATACAGATGCTACATATCAATATTAGTGCCATCTCCTGCCTCTCTGCTCCTAAATCAACCTACCCAAAGTAGTTCTCAACAATATCACTACCAAGGATTCCTTTTATTATTGTTTGAGAATGGAGTATATGTTTTAAAATATTTTACCTATTTGAGATTAATAATTTTCATTTTTGATATTATTGAGAAAGATATATAAACTGTCTGATGGAACTTCTGATCAATAAATGACCAAAATTAGGACACTGAATCAACTCAATCCCTGACAAGATAAGCAAATAGTCAGTGTGGCAACTAACATCCTTCAGGAAATAATGAAAAGAACTTGAAGATCTCCTTTCTATTTTGGAGGGAATTCTATGACAAGGTGATATCTTAGACTTTGCCTAATAATCACTGTGCAGAAAATTTTCATTTACAGATCTTTTATACAGTGAGCAGTTTCAGCTCTCTCAGTGGTACCCTGAAATTTGAGAGAGATGACAATTTACATCAAGCCTCAGTGTTCCAAAGATAATCACATCACCTGAAGTATGGTATCTCTGAGCATATTTTAAATTATTACCAAAAATCTCTATACCACCAATATACTTGATAACAAAGCATTCCTATATTTGATTTCTAAAATAAAAGTAAATAGGGAGGGAGGAGGAGGAGTGAAGGGAGGGTGTTTGTTGGGACCACACCTATGGTTCATCTTATAAGTGGACATGTGAATCTTTCTAAATGAAGAATATAAATGTCTTAACACAATAACTAAGAGGATGCCATGAAGGCTATGTTAACCAGTTCGATGAAAGTATTTCAAATTCTATATAAAACCAGTACACTGTACCCCATGACTGCATTAATATATACAGCTATGATTTAATAAAAAATAAAATAAAATAAAGCAAATGGTAAACAATTGATTAAATTTATAGGATTTTGAGTAGTCTTAAACTTACTTTATCAAACTGAAAACACATTTTATTCAATTGATCCAATGTTGGTCCATTAGTCCATATTATTGACTCAGGCTATTATTTCAGTCCCACTAATAATCATGATGGCTAATGATATTAAGCTCTGGTTGGGCATGATAGTTCATCTTGTAATCCCAGCACTTTGGGAGGCTGAGGCAGGAGGATCACTTGAGACCTGATAATGGAGGTTACAGAGAACTATAATTGCACCAGTGCACTCCAGCCTGGGCAACAGAGGGAGACATTGTCCCTAAAAAAAATTAAAAAATAAAAATTTAAGCTTTTGCAAAATCTTTACATGCATTTGATAATTTAAACAATTCAGCAATTGTTTGTAATAAGTACTATTACCATTCCCATCTTACAGATTAAAAACACTGAAGCTTAAAAAGTAGCATACACAGCCATATAGCATCGGGTTTGCCTGACAAGGTGACCAACATAGGCTGAACAGAGGGGAACCAGCTTGATATTATGTTCTATCTAATAGCCAAAGAAGACATTATGTAAATGCCTGTGCAATAACATACCCTAGACCACAAGCTTTCCTTCAGTCCTGTCAGTACCATAAGTGACATATGAAAACTCCATTGTGGTATTTCTTTTTTTTTTTTATTATTGAATGGTAACTATGTACATTAATACACTTCTGGGGTACAGTGTGGGATTTTCACATGCAATCTGAAATACTTCCATCAAACTGATCAACACAGCCTTCATGTCATTTTCTCAGTTATAGTTTTAAAACATTCTGATTCTACTCTTAGAAGTTTTTAATGGAAATCTCCAGTTGGACTTTAAAAGCTTTTGCTAAGTAGAGGTTAGAAAGTCAAGTCTAAGCAAGCACACACTAGACTACACCTGCACTACCTTTGGGGATATTGCTTATTTCTCAGTCTTTCCAAAATTTGTTAACATTTCTAACCTGCTAAGGAATGAACTTTCTGACAATTAAATTTTTTTGTTACTTTTTAAACTTCTTGGTTAAAAGCTAAGTCACAAACACACACCTTACTCTAGGCCTATCCAGGTTCAAGACACAAATATTACTCTTTCATCTCCTCACTGCCTCACTGGAAGGTCTTCAGGGGCAACAATGAAATGTAGTTTTCATCCCCTGTGATAAATAAAAATAAATAAACATTTAAAAATTTGTATTTGTTTTAGTTAAAAAGCATGTTTACATAAATTTGTCAGATACTTTGATATGGATTCTATCTAACAACAATCATTAAGATCAATGTGGGTTTTCTTGGAACACACCAGTCTGGCTAATTTATTTTGTTTGTTTCTGTCTTATATATTCCTAATATTCCTAATTTTGAGTTGCGAACAATTCTTTCACTCTAGTTGAAACTGGGAAATACTACTCACTTTTAAAAGTCTTCTAGATTGTTTTAATTGGTTTTATAAATAGATGTCCACTCATATGAAAGAATCAGATATAGAAGGGTAATCAGGGATTACTAAATTATGTTTATATTTTTATACCATTGATTGTAAGATGTCTATAGTAATAAACATCAGTAAAAGCGATTAATGTTGGCATAGCATTTTATACTTTCTAAAATATTTTCATATTTTAACTTAATATTTAATTAAAGTTTTTTAATATCAAATCTTAGTTAAAAAAAAATACCTGACCAAAAGTTAACTGAGTATTAAGGTATGCCAGGGAGAGGTCGCAAGTCCCATTTGCTAATACCCCATCCTGCAGCTTGGGAAGGTAAAGGGACAGACATGCTTCAAGTTGTATAAGTAGAAAACACATGGTCACTTGCCTTTGTTTCTGATTTACAATTTGTGAAAATTAAAATAAAATTATTCTTAAGTTAATGTCTAGATTGGCCACAAATATACAGCTTATAAAAATATCTTTTATTGAAAAGACAGAGCATAATGGTTAATTAACACTATTGGGTTGGACAAGCACAATCCAAGCTTGCCCCTTTTTTAGCAGTGTGACTGGGGTAGGATGAATCTTTACTGTGTGCCTTCGTTGACTCAGACCAGTAAGATAGAGTCGTGCGTGCCTCATAGGATTGTTTGGAAGGTGAAATGATTTGATACTTATACAAAACACAGAGTATTTACAGACATGTAGTTTGTAGCTTAAATTTACTGGTACTATTTTTAACATTATCAGTTATTTCATTAAATATATGGCTCCTCAATGCTGATGTTCTAATTTCATCTGAATGTTTCTTTAGAATGTTATCTGATGGTACATTGTATAATGTAAAAGCTTTTTCTTAAATGTTAAATTCATTTATAATATAAAACATCAGGAAAGGTAATAATTCCTTGTTAAAATCAATGACATTTACCCAATTTATATTATGTGATAAATTAAGTCTTTTCTACAGTAAATCTCAATAATATTAAATATTATTTTTCTTATTTTTTCATTCACACTGATGTCTAATGAATGTTGCTTCTAAAACAAACTTAACTTTCATGTCTGAGAAGGTCTGAGGTTTCTAGGATAGGCCAATATTATATCGATCACTTAACATTCATTATGTACCTATTGTGTATTTTTTATGTGCATGTATCATTGTGTTGTGTGCATACATATGTGTCTATACACATATAGACATACACACAGATAAAATTTAATATGTTTTTCTGGTGTGCTTGTGCACGGAATTTCTACATACAGACATCCAGAGAGAGAGAGGGAGAGAACGCAAATTGACTTAAGCAAGTTCAATTTAAAAAGCAAATTTGAGATATATATTCATATTAAACTATAAATGTAATATATTCATAACAATTCTAGAATTATTTTAATACAATTTATAAAGTTACTTCATGCTTCAGACATTTATATGTATCTATTATGCGTGTACCAGTTATTACTAAGTGGTGGATATTCAGAGCTGAAAAACTGTTCTTACCCTCAAGGACTCAAAACCCAAAAGGGAACGCAGAGAAGTAACAAACAAATATCTTTATATCACCTGTGTTAGGTCCTATGATCGACACGAGTAGGGAATGTCAGGTAAATATGTAGGAAACTGGCTTAGGAAATTGTTGGTGGAATTTACAAGATACTTGAGCCAGAAGAAATTGGAAGATGAAGGCACCAGAAAGCCAAGCATGGAAATCAGTAAAAGGCTAAGTTAGAGTAGAACTGAAGCAATGGAGTGATAATTTAAGATTAAAGTTGATTTAGAATATTAAACTCCAAATAAATGAAAAAACTGGGGCCTAATGAAATCAATTTAGAGCTCACTCATTGGCAAGTTTAATGAAAAGATGATTTTCAGTCATTTTAAAATATTGTGAATTCTTCACTAAAAAGAGATAGTACTAATGCTTGAGTGGCTTTAGGATTTGTTTTTTCTCTTTATAATATACTAAAAGGATGTGGTTTAAAATAAAGCATGTGATAATTGGATATGTGTTTACTACTTTTTAATAATCTTTACCTAAGTATATTTGATCATTAAAGATAAACATAAAATGAAAAATTTCAACTTTATGCATAGGATGACTGCAATGGAATAGATGTTAATTGCATTTAGGTAAACTAATAAAGCAATTAAAAAGAGAAAAACATGAAGATAAAGATATGTTTTCTCCAGCTTTTTAGTGATTACCTGGTTATTGTGGAAAAGCTTTCCCTTTCTATGCAGTCAGCAGAAGCAGAAAGATGGGAGTCACATGATGAAGTCATGTGACTCTTCAGGAATTGCTACAAAGAGGTTTGGTTCATACAGGCAAAATGTCTACAGTCTAGTGATCACCATACTAGGGAAATGAAACATCAAGACTGTTACTTTTCATGATTTTAAACATGAAAAATGCAAACATGAAAAAAACATTTAAAATATCAAGTAAAGTATAAACTAAAATATAAGCATTAGGCATATATCTTGCTGACTTAAAATATTGACAAAGTAGAATGTATATTTAAGAATCAACTACCTAACTAAAATGTATAAAATTTAATCATAAATTCAAAATGAAAAAAATATAAATTCAAAAATGAAATAATATTGTCTAATAGTTTTTTAAATGTGAATTTCAGAAATAAGTTATATAAAACTGCTGTCATCATTCAGTAGCTAGTAGTTTTTTGAAAATTGTGTATATTAAAAAAAAAAGAAAATTGTGTATATTTTGTTTCTTAGAAAGTGTGTAACTCTGTGCTAGAGTGGGGTAATAGTAAGCAGAAAGTTACTCTGAACATCTACCTCCAAATATCTCCTTCATTTCAAATGACAAAGTCCCTTAACTAATAAGTTTAAGAAATTAAAAAAAATCTTTTGTGTTTTTTGTAGGAATTGAATTTTTTTGAATCAATAGCTTTTGCCAGTTTTGTTTCAGAGGAAGTTGCCTTGTTGTTCCCCATGGTTTGACGTCTTTCTTACCTTCATCATATACGTGTATAGGTGGAGATTCAAATGTAGAATAAGACAAAGCACTTTCCATTCAGTCATGTTCATATTTCACTTGTTCAAAAAAAAAAATGGTTGACCTAAAGTAAGAATTATTCTTTAAACAGAAGGTTTTACTCAATTGTCATTTTCCTCTTCTTCTTGGGAATTAATAGTCTTATAAAAGAGCACTTTTTAATATGAGTACTTCTTCATTCAATTTGAAATTTCAGTGGTTTGTATAACTCTCTGGGTATGTCTGAAAACATAAATAATTCAAATTTCTCATTGAAAAAATGCTGAACTAGGGGTATTCAATCAGCGAAACTAGCAACATTTTATGACTATAAAGAAGTGCTCTGGAATCAGAAAACTCGTGTCATTATAAAATGCATATTCTTCATGACATCAGTTCCTGATACATAAGCTAAAATCTGGAAACAACTGAACTCATTGATTTATTCCTTCATTCCAATTAACTCATTGTTTCCATGTCTCATGTTTTCCTCCTTAGTGGAGAAGTGAAAAAAGAGGAAATAAACAGGTGTACAAGGAGTCGTGTGTACAGACAACACAAAGGGAAGAGATATAGAAAGTCAGATTCCAAAAATTCTCTTTTCCCATCTTCCCACTTTGAATCACCGTTTTTTCCCTTCCTTTTTTTTGTTTCAGAGCAATATTTTGGTTCTTTAGTTAAAGAAGACTTTCGAACCTCTGTGTACACTATCTTGACTTCAAAGTATGATTCTTTCCATTAAAAGCAATTGTGTTGTCATTCATCTTTTATGTAGAGTATGGGAAAAGATCAAAATAGGTGTATATGTTCATTTTCCACATGTAGGTCCACATTTACACACAGACTTTTCTGTGGTTACTATAGACTTTAGAAACCCATACCTTCTTTTATTCTAACTGAATTCAGAGAATTAAAAACCAGTGTTGTTCAGTTCACACTTCAAACTTTTAAAGACATATTGTATAGACATAACTATTGAACTTATAATGCCCGTGGCATTCCTTTGCCAAGGCTTATAACATCCTTTGTGATCTAACTCCTGCTTACCTTTTCAACTGAATATCTCTGCCCCATATTTCTTAAGTACTGAGTTATAATTACACCAATCTTACTGTCCTTCCCTTATACATAGGAAGTAAAACTAGACAGGAGTTACATCATAAATGATGTTATACATATACGTTTTGAAAGCACATCTCACAACTTTGTGCAACTTTACTTTGAACGAGCCTCACATGGTCCTTTTCATCTTCTCCCTTTTTAGATTTGGGAATATCATGCCTGGTTGGAGATTCATGTCTTGCTCATAATTATGGGAAGAACAACTGTGATTTTAGTACAAAAATCATAGCCTGGGAGTTAATAGACCAGTTATGAGTTCTGATTGCACTGGCAATCAGGATACTTTGAACAAGCTGAATAAATTCTCCATACCATACATTTCTTTAAAATAAGAATCTGTTATATATTTTTAAGATTTCTTTCTAATTTAACACCTTATTACCTAACTTAATTAGAATTTGGCCCTATAAGGAAAATACCTAGTCAGTCATATATTTAAGTCTGAAAAATTAATATTGGTTTGGGGCTTATAAAAGTTAGAAAGCAAAGAAAATGGCAATTATTTTCTTTATAATAATTGAGTTTTGAAGCAATATTTTAGTTAAGTATTTATTAATGCAGTATATTTGAATGTCCTTTTATAGCTGTGACCATAACTGCTAGTTTTTTCCATTAACAGTTTTCCTCCAAATTTTAACTGGGCACACGGATACCCAGAATGAGTACATCCCCCAGGTTCTCTTGAAACCTGATGAAGCTATGGCCAGTGGAATGTATTAATGGCAGTAAAGTGTATGTAAGTCACAGTCATGCTCTTAAATGCCAGGGCCATGAGCATCTCTACTTTGTTGTGCCATCTCCTCCTGACTACTGGCTGGAATACCATGTCATGGGGATGGCAGGGCAAGTTAAAGAGATATTAGGTGGCCTGTGCATATCGCTGTCTATTGCTATTATAATTGAAATATTTTCAAAATGGAATGTTCCCAATTTACATGCCCTATAACCCTTTCTATCTTAGTTTTCAAACCAAAGTAAAATTTAATTCCCAATGTCCTCTATTTAGTTTTTAAAAATATTTTCCCATTTTTTACTTTTACTAGTACTAATGTCAGTAATAATTATAAACTTAACATCAAAATCTTTTATTTCAAATAGTTTAGAAATTTTGGAAACTACTATAATTAAAAATAGTCTACAAAACTGATATGTTACTGATGAGTGGAGGTAATTCTATTAAATATATCTGTTTTCTAATACCATTCACATGCAGTTACTTTGGTATTTCTTTTACATGTACAACTTTGACTCAATCCGCACAAAGCAAAATACGTAAACAAAACTTCTGTCCCCCCTAATGTTCTGAAATGTAAAAAGAATCTTTATCGAATACTTTAAAATGTATATATATATATATTTGGGGGAAAGTAGCTAGAATATTTACATCATTTAAATATTTTGTAGCTCCCTCTAGATAGCTTTCAGTCTCTTTAGGCATGTGATCCCTCTCCATTAATGTATTACATATATATGTACATATATATATATATATCTTCATATACACATATAAAAACATACACAGCGCACATTCATCTGCCTACCTCCCCCACATACACACACAATATGTTTAAAGTCCTCTGTCCCGTTCAAGCCAACAATTTAAGAGCAGTCCCAAAACCATTTGGGACCTTTGGAATATTTTATTTCATTCACTCATTCATTAATTCAGATAGTTATTAAATATACATCTGTACCAAGAATTTTGTCCGATGTTGCACTTAATGCTTGAGATGCAACAGTGGACAAGATAGCTGTAGTCTCTGTCCTCAGTTCTCTCAGGGCCAGCAAACTTAAAATGATAAATATGTAAAAAGAAAAACATAGCTGCTGACAGTGAGACACAGCAGAAACGTTAAAATGTAGACTAGTAGGACGATTGCGAGCTAGAACTGTAAAGATTTGAGTCATGCTGTGTAGAGAGTGCAGAAAATAGTTCTCTAAGGAGAGGTAACAGAATGTTCAGAGGATTTGGGGTGGGAAAAAGCTTGGGGCATTCAAGGAAATGTAAGGAGACTGGTAACTTGGTACACCGTAAATAGGGCAGAGATACTTCATTGGAAAGGCAGGCAGGATTTAGTGCATAAAGGGCATTATGTGAGGGCTGTGGTAAAGGGGTGGACGTGGCGTTACAAGTTCTGATGGGTTTAGAAAGAGTCCAGTCTGTTTGAAGAAGAGAACTTTTATTGTTTTTTAAGGATTTTGTGGGCCAAGAGTGAATGCAGGGATATTATTCAAGAGGTGGTTAGTCAAGAAGTGACAATACGAGGGTGGAAACGGAAGGAGGCAGAACAGTTAAAATGTAACTTTGGAGATAGAATTAATTGATGAGCCTTGGTATAGTAGTTTGGACGTGAAATAGAAATCAAAGAATGACTTAACATTTTTGGCTTAAGCAAACTAGTATATGGTAATACCTACTGAGGAGTCTAGTTTTAGACAGACTATCTTCAAGCTTCTTTAAAATACTCAAATGAAGTGATGAGAAGTTGAAACTCAGAGAGGATATCAAGGCTGGAGAAATAAAATCTGAGAACCTTCAACATATGATTGTTGTGAAAGCCATGATACTAATAAAGTCAGCTCCTAGAATGGAGAACCACGGCCCCGGAAGGAAAGAAGGCCCAGCGCAGGGCCCCAAGGAACACTGCTGTCCAAACAAAGAGAAGCCAGCAAAGGAGACTGTGAGGGAATGATGGAAAAGAGAAGAGAAATCTCAAGACCATCGCTTCACAAATAGCATCTCAAAGAGGAGGAAATGGCCAGCCCTGTAGAATGATGCCAACCAGTGAATAAAATGAGGACACGTAAGTTGCCAGTGGTGAATCAGATGCGAGGGATTTTGCAGGTATGCTGAGCCTGGAAGTAGGTTTGACAGTGGGTTTGGGGTGGGTTTGACAGCGATGTGAGAGTCAGGTAACACTGCTGGATACAGCTCTTTTGAGATATTTGTGTAATAAAAATGCCAGATAAATAAAATGGTGATTGGAATGGGATGAGGATCAAGCAAGGTTTGTTTTCCTATGAAATATGAGAAATGCTTGTGTGGAGATAGGGCCTGTTCACGGGGTGGTCCCATGATGAGAGCAAGATCACTCTAGAAGAGAGAGCAGTGCCCAATGGAGAGCTGTGCTTCCAGAGCAGAAGCAGAAAGATTAATATTTATACAAAGAGACACTCCTTTTCTCCAGGAAGAAAGAAAAAAGAAGTGTTGGTTGTAAGCAGAGTTTTGGGAAGGTGAAAGTTTATGTTTGACAGCTTTGACAACTGTTATATTCTAAATGAGGTCATCATTTGAGGGTGAATACAGATGTTTGAGAAGAGTTGAAGGCGTGAAGGAGGTATCTCCAGGAGTAATAGCGCACGCTTACTTGGTATCTGTAATCAAAGCAACAAAGTGAATCGGCCTCTTAGTTTTCTGTCTTTTTTCTTACAAGGTCAGGGCTGATCAAAGTTTAGAGTTTTGTCCGACATCTGTCAAGAAGAAGGAAGGATTTTGAAAGTACTAGCAAAATAGATAAGAGAGAACCACTCAGCCACTGGTTCTCAAAATTGTGTGCACTTCAGAATCACCTGGGGAGTGTCAGACACTACTCATGGCTATGTTTTACCACCCCAAAACTATTATTTAACTGGTCTTGGCTATGCCCTGAACATAGAAAAAAGAATTTTAAAAATATTCCCAGGTAATTGTTAAAGCTCGGAATAAAGAGAGAATTCTAAGAAGATGTAAAAGATATAAGAAAGTTTTCTTGTTATAAGACAGAAATCGTAGAGTGCATAGCAGGAGAATTTAGGAGGAAGGGAAGGGAGGAGAAGGGAAGTTCAGACAGATGATGGTCAGTTCATCTATCAAGGCATGGCGAGGAGGCTGGACGTGCCCTTCCCATAACAAACGCGGCAAACGTGAGTGGGGGCTGGTGCTGGGTGTTATTGAGGAGGTTTCCAAAGTATATTTACATCACTACGTGAAATTTAAATCAGGGGCCTTTTCTGTTTTTTCCTATATTGTTTGTGTATATGTAGGTTTGTATAGAAATATGTACCAAAATGTAAATAGGTTTATATAAAAACTAAAATCATGACAATAGAAAACAAGCTGTTTTTTTGTTTATAATGTGGGTCATTTGACCTGTGTCCCTGTGTTTTTACTGCTTTCGTGTTTAGGAATCTCACTTTCATGATGTCCTGCTCATTTCTGAAATGAGTGATACCTGTGGAGAGAGAAGCATAATTAGAAACGGACAATTTTCTCTCTCAGCAGTATTATGAAATTTGTATTACTAAATTTGAAAGGTTTTCTCAATATGGTTATATTGTATTTGGACATTTGAAAATTCTGTGGGACATTCTTTAATGAATATGTTACATTCTTCCCAAAGCTACGGGGCAAGTTGGATGGCTTTTGTCCTAAGTGTCAGCCTGCATTGATTGACGGCTGTGTTAGACTTCACTATAAAATGTGTGATCTTACTTCAAATCTTCCATCTGTGGTTGTTTAGTGTCAAACTTGTAAATTCTTCTTTTTTTTTCCCCCTGATAGATAGGAATACAATAAAAATTTAAATGTCTTCCTGCTAAGTGCTGAAATTGAAACAGTTATAGGAAGACAAAATACACTCTCCTGAACAGTAGGAGTGCTAATTTTTGGCATTTTCTCTTAGCTTGTTGAGGCAAGTTTATTGAATGTAACATGACTCACAGAAGTCTATAAAACAGAGCTGTGAAAACCTGCGAAATTCTCAATATGAGCAGTTGTAAATGGCTTGAAGCTCTGTTAAAATGCTCAGAGACACAAATAGCATATATTCTGAATGGCAGAGACTTAAAAAGTAATGAGCCTGCTTTGATTCATGGCACACTGATAACCAATTTTAGCCGGCACTTAATGAGAACATACCATGACCTGGTGCTGAGAGTTAAGGAGGTGGTGTTGCAATTACCTGAGGAGCTGTAACATTTTGAAGCCCAAGAGCCCCACCCCAGCCATTCAAACTGGAATCACCGAATGTGACGCTCTGGCAGGAGCAGTTCTGGAAAATCACACTGAATGATTTTAATTTGTGGAGGTACAACATAAAGATCAACTGATAGACGAAATGCAAAAATGAAGGTCAGGCCAGAGACAGCCCTGGACTGTGCCAAAATCACTGGAAGCCAATAATAGAATCTCTTTCCTCCGCCTTCCCATATACTTTAAAGGCCTCATACCAGAGATGCTCTTTGAGCCAGGTTAGCTTTCACAAAAAAGACTTTATCACCAGCAATGGCTGGTCATCATAGCCTTCTAGAAGAGTCACTTTGGAAAAACTTTGTCTTAATACATTAGAGAATGTTTGTTTATATAATTCACCTACATTTTCCCTACCCACCCATGATGACCAACTTGGATACAAGAAATCCTTTATAAACATAAAAAGTTATTATACCAATAATTTGGAGAAGAAAAAAGAAACAACTGATCCTAACTATCCCTAGTTCCTTCACCCTTGGTCTGAGGGTAGGATATTGTGGAAATACCACTGCATTTATTTCGTTGGGATACCTGTGATTGTTAAAGGCTGTGGTATTGATTCCTCCTGAACTATTCAGTTGGGCTGTACACCTGCTGAGGAGCCGAAGTAAAAGAGCAATAGGATTAAACCCACTGCAGTACCCAGGCCTGACCAGGGCACAGGTATATTTAGGAGACCTTTCTGTCTTTCTGAGCAGTGTCTACTTCTGTGGTCCATGCTTCTAAGCCCTTTACCTTGGAAACGAAAATCCTCTCTCTTAGGTTTATTTCTAGAAAAACCAACTGAGAGAATAGAGATATTATTATTATTGGAATATTTTTAGTAAAGAGATTTTTGGGGAAAAAATTTTCATATAAAACATGCATATCAGTGCAATATTATTCCTCATTTGTTGTAGATTTTAAACTAAAACGTACTCTACAGACCATTATCTCTCAGCTAGAGAAGGGATGATATCTATTGTTTAGAAGAAAAAGTTTCGTGCAATGGAAAGTTCCAGGCACGTGCTTTGTTTTCATCTCTGTCTCTTCATAGTGAGATCATCATAATTAAGAATTTTGAATTGCAAGTTGCATAAATTTCCTAATCCAACAAGACAATAGTCATAGAACTTAGAATAAACCTCAGAGGAAAAGCACAGTTTCTTCTAAAAATAGCATCCGCGATGTTTCCCCGTACATGTATGTACATATTTATGTGTGTACATGCATGTATATTCTGTATAAACACTGTGTGCATATATAACATATAGGATTATCTTAGTCTTTTTGGGGTCCTGCTATATGAAAATACCACAGACTGGATAATTTATTAATATAAACAATAGAAATTTACTTCTTATGGTTGTAGAGGCTGAGAAGTCCAAGATCAAGGTGCTAGCAGGATTGCTGTCTGGTGATGGCTACTTCATACTTCTAAGGTGGCACCTTGTTCCTGAATCTTTGGCAGGGTACAGATGTTATATCCCCTCAAGACAGAAGGGACAGAAGTACAAGAGGGTGTTCATTTAAGCCTCAAGCCTTTTTATTAAGGTGTTAGTCCCATACATGAGGGTAGAGCACTCCTGTTTTCATCACCCACCAAAGACCACACCTCTCAGAATTGTTGTGTTTCAATATGAATTTTGGAGAGGGCACCATCATTTAAACCACAGGGCATGTGTGGGTAAAATCATATTTGCCCCTGATTGTATTGACCATCCATACAGCCCCCAGCTTAGAAGGAGACCTATCATATATAAACCTCTCCAGAAGACTAAGCCCTTAGCCTTTCGCTCAAGAAGCCCACTGTCCAAAGAGGAGACAAAGCAAGATTGATGTAGGTGTGTTAGGTAATGAATGTTACCATCAAGATCTATGCAAAATAACATGAATACTCGAAGGAAGAATGTAGAACTGACACTTAGGCAAGGAAATGAGCTCTCGAGGAAGGGTTACTTGAACAAGAGGGGTTAAGTTTAAAGTATCCCTTTCCCCTGATTTTCTGCGTGTACCATCACTGGAACGGTGACTGTACAAAGTGAAGACGGTGAACATGCTGAGGGATACATTCATTTAAAATGTGAATGATGAATGATAAGGCTGAACGTAGACGCAGAGGCCAAGTCATAAAGGGCTGTCGGGGAGGTTGATGGGAGATTGACATAGTCAGATCCACAGTTTAAATATGTGCTTGATTGAAAATGTGAAAGAGAGATTTGAAGGGGCAGTCACCTCAAACTAAATAGAGTGCTGCAAGATCTTTTGCCACTGAAATCCTTTTAAATCGGTTTAAAATTGTTTAAGTCTAAATTCTTTCTACACTGTTCACATCAACCAATGAATGGTACATACACCCACTCTAGATGAGTTCAAAGTCATCTACTTCATTTCTTATAAATAGGATTTTTCTGAAGATTATTAAGAAAATAAAGTTTCTGTTTTGCAGAGCCACACTAATGCGAGGACCCCCCGGATTATTAACTCAAATGAAAGAGACATTTAATTGTTAACTCGGCCAAACTTGTGCTGGACAACATCAAATGTCATTATGTTGCTTTATATAAATTAATTTAACTGCATATTTATACCCTAAATAATCAAATACTTGAGTACTGCTTTGGTCTGTATGGATAAGTGTTGTGTTTCTTTGTAAGTACAAGCTCTGTGTTTTACTTCATAACCCCAAACTGACACAGATTCTTGATTTAAGCCGTTTTAAAAATACAATGTGATACACATACAACTCATGGCGTACAGCGACTTGTCATTTGGAAAAAAATTTTCTTTAATTTGGAGTTTTTAAAGTGGATAATTATAGGTGTAACTGAAAAAATTTTATTTTTAGGAATTTTGTGCTATAGCAAGGAATTAACACCTTATTTATCTTTCACAAAAACATTTTCATATAATTACATTGCTTAAAGTAAGTTGTAGCCACAGAACTATAAATTATAGATGTAAAAGAATGATAACCACAACTTTTAAAATCAGAAACAGTATCACATGCTTACAATGTCATACTTATCTGCCCTTTAAAAATATGTGTAGGAAATCTGTCTACAATAAGCTGAAAAGATGATTCTGTCAACTCTAGAAATGGAAGTTCCTTTTATACAGAAATATTATAGCTTGGGAGAGACAACCCAGAAACATCTTTTCAACTTCATTTGTACATTGTTATCTCAGAGACGCTTATGAATTAATTTTAATATAGCCAAATGTGGTAGGAGTTAGAACTTCATCAGCACACACAAACCCACCGTCATTCAGAGGAACCTTTCTGTGATGTGCTGAGATGACCATGTTGAGATGACAATGTTGAGAAGACAAGATGACCATAACCGAGATAGTCCACGTAGTTTCAGTATTTGAATCATTTATGCATGATGTTTTTATTTACATGGGTCATGGATAAATTTTCATGGCATATTTAATAACAAATCAATAAAGGTGGGAAAATTAATTTATTATGAAATTGTTATGCTGAGTTATTTTTATGGCCTCTCCTTCCCATCACAATAGTCAGCCATAAAACACTTTCCTACAAACAAGAAGACATCTAGATATCTTGGATTTATTCCAAGATATTTTTTGTAGTTTAATAAGAAATATTAATTGTCCTACATAGTTAAAAAGATCACTTAAAAGTACTGTCATTTACTTTACATTTTATATTTTTTGTCCTTTACCTTTTAATATAAAATTATGTGTTTTATATATATATATATTTATTATATATATAAAAGAACAGCTTATTTTATGCCTACCTATAGACTTAAAGTGATGAGAATTTAATTATTATATGTTGAACAAATAAACATTCATAAGCCTGGTACATTTTGAGAAATCTATTTATTGACTTTTTAGAAGGCATTTTATTTATTAAGGCAGGAGTCTTCTGAAGGCTGTGTGAACTGACAGGAATCTCTCTCTTTCTCTCTGCATTAGAGGATTTTAAAATCAGTTATATATGAACTCTATTAGAAATGAGGCCAGATAGATGTTGGAAGAATAAAAAGAATAGTTAAGCGTGTTATTTCACTTGTAGGTTGGAAAGCTATTATGATGATGCTTGTTAGCCATTCCCAATGTCTTCAGACCATCCTATCCTGAAAGTTCCTAAAGAGAGTTTGATGATACACTCCCTTTATATTCTCTTTAAAGAGGTGTATTTAAACAATGACATGACTACCCAATACAGGCAGAGTACCCCCTGTACACATAAAGCAGAGTGAACCCACTCAATTCCAGCAAAATGGCTATCTTCATCTTTCATGAAATTGCATCATCTCGACATTCTCAACAGGGGTGATAGCACCCTCAGTAGGAGCAAAATTTGATTCTTGGTGGCGGATAAAAAAAAAACTTAGATGTTACAATAGTTGGTGACCCTCTATATAAACAGATGTGGGAGATAACTGTAGTATTAAAATTCATGAGATAGGAGTAATTAGGGAAAGAATGTCTAAAAAAGGTGTGTGAGGGGAAGGGTAAGCAGGATGCCTAATGGAAAAACTTCATTATTCATGTCACCACTGGGCCTTCTCCTCAAAGAGGACCTTCTCCTCTAGATTCTGCTTATCTCAAAATAGTTCCCAGAGCATAATTGTGAAAATTTTCTGGTTTGATGTGTAAACTCTACTTTTGGGACAAAAGGGTAAGATTTTTGTCCTGGCATGGCCATTTTCACGTTCCTCAATGTTCTATTGTATAAAATAAAACAAAGACTGTGCATATTCTTTCTTCTATTGGTATTGATGAAAGTACGTACTCTCTTGAAAATATTTCTCTAAGTAGCTAAATGTTAAACAATAAAAGTTCTACTATTCTGAAAGTGGAAAAGGCCTTCAGTGACCGCCAGCCTCCTTCCAACTCAATTTTTATTCTTTCTCACTTTTTCTCCTTTCCGTGGCAATCTATGCTGCCCCCAAGGAAATGAGGGCAGGAGGTGCCGGAACAAATATAACATCAAAGGCCAGATGGCTTAAGATAAAGAACTGATACTTTTAAATTCTAATTTTTCTTCCTACAGACAACCATCATTCTTTGAGTAAAAGACATGGAAATCCGCTCATTTTTAATCAGTTGACTTTAAGATTACATGTTTAAATTAGAAAAAGGTCTAATATCTCTATATTATTATATGTACATTATGAAAATTATTTTCTTGCTGAAGAAAATAACTTAATTATCATACACATTAACATTTCACACATTGAAATCCATTTGTGTAAGCATGTTTTTTTTTTCCCTAAAATAATTTTCTACCTATGTAACCTTGGATACACAGAAGACTTGTTTCCTGAGGAATAAAGACTGTTCTCATAGGTGATTTCTTGTTTTGTCTTGGAAAGATGAGAGGAGCAGATATGATTATTATGACTTACAGAAAGAAAAACTGAATTTTGCAATCCTACTAATTAGCAGAAATTTTGTTGTTTTTGGATTCTTAGCACAAGAATTTTATAACAAAACAGAATTTCCTCTGATATATCATCAGCAACATGATGATATATATATGTATATACATATGTGTATATATACACACACAAACATGCATATAAATGATACGTTTTTAAAAAATTGTATTTAAATGAAACAGTAAACGTCTCCTTTTTAGTGTGGCTGACATACACAATCTCAATCACAGCAGTGAGAATTGGCTGGTTCTCTTCACCATGATTCTGATACATATATGCTTTAATTAGTTTGATAAGTATAGTAAAAGAACTAGGAAATGAGCCTGAGAAACTATCAAAATAATTTAAAACACATTTTACAAATCAAAAAATAGGCTTCTAACTTGTCAAGCTAATTTTTATACTATATTTTATGTTTTCCTTATTTGCCAATCTCCAAGGCGTAGCTGGGTGTGCGGACCCTTCTTTCTTCTCCTGTATTCACTTCTCAAACCCTTGTCCTTTCTGATTTTCAAGGTCACTGTGACTGTCAGATCACTGTACCCGTGCCCAGACCTCTCCTCCCATGTGATTCCTCAAGTTTTCCCCTTTTCCTTTGCTCTGTTAACCATGGTCCCTGGGTCTCCTTCAGATCGCCTTTCTCCTCATTTGGTACATATCTCCTCAGGTGATATTCTGGAACACTTTAATGATTCT
Organism: Galagoides demidoff; assembly: GCA_963574575.1. Classification (NCBI taxonomy): domain Eukaryota; kingdom Metazoa; phylum Chordata; class Mammalia; order Primates; family Galagidae; genus Galagoides; species Galagoides demidoff. The sequence goes on from CAUYQV010117179.1 coordinate 17,888, forward strand.
CTGCCTTTTCTCTCTCAGATAGCGCATGTGCTTTTATGCTTTGACCATTTCTCTAATGTAGATAATTCCCAGATCAGTATCTCAAGGTCTAACCTTTTGTTCTAAACAGCAAACATAAATACTGAAGCTGCCTGCCTGGTATCTCTGGGTATGTTGCTGGCTTGTTTAAGTCACTGAATCTAAAACTGAAACCAGGCCTCTGCAAATCCTGATGCCCTTTCCTCATCATCGCATGATCATTGACATCATTACTTTTACAGGAATCAACCAACAAAATCTGAGTCGTTTTCATTGTTTCTTCCTCTTCCTTGTTCTTGACGTTCAGCTGGTAGCCAAATCACAGCCTCTTTATTCTGCATGACCACTCCCCTGTATATAGTCCCACCTAATTGTGTTCATATATTGCATCGGTTTAGACTTGTACAATTTACAAAGCATTTTTGCAAGCATAATTTCACTTTTTACAACCAACATGCAAGGCCAGTATCCTTTTTATAATTTTCAATTTGAGAAAGTATAAATTAGTGCTTGAGTCAGATTTGGAACTAGTCTGCCTGCGTTCTGATTCTGGGAGCTTAACTTCCTAGCTGTATCATCTTTGGCATGTTACTCAATCTGCCTGGGCCCTACTTTCATCATCTGAAAACGGGGAATTATAATGGTTCCTATCTGACTGGACACTGGTAAGACTTAAAATATTTGATGATGTTAAACATTTAGTTTGATGCCTTGTATTTAATAAGTGTTTGGTAAGTGAAACTTTATAGAACTTTAGGTTATGTCATGTAAGTGATAAAAATTTTACATATTGTAAGTCAGTCCTAAAATTCACATCTTTTGTAACCATATCTCATGATTCACCCACTTTGATGACACATAATTTTACCCTTTTAAAAAGTTTCTCTAGACATAATTTTTCTTTATTTAACTGGAGACTGAACTAATTTATAATCAGAAAATTATTTGAAAGCGTAAAACTATATAATAGAATTTGTAGTTAAATAAGTCAAACCAAATAGGCTTTACCCTATTACACCCTGTGTTCCTGTCATTCCTAGAATAATTTTTTAAATTATTATTTTAATGTATCTCAGGAATAATATTTAAGTAAATATGTATATATTCCTGGATGGTAGGCTAACATATCTGCCAAGGTTTGAGTATTTAGATATTCATGAGTCTTGACATCTGTCACCGAGGATGTCAAAAGTTTATTACTATCCCCCCAAATACATGACACATGTAATTATCCCTTATAAAGTTTCAAGAATTTTGGACAAAACAATAAAGTATATCTATATATTTTCTTGTACCGGTTTGTGAGGGACTCAGATACCTGTTATGCCATAATGTTGAATTCTTATTTTAATCTTCTTTACAGAATTAGAATCTGTTAGCTATTTCTTTACTCTTTAGGCAAGCTATTACATTTTTGCATAGCTTTCTTTACATGGTTTAAAATGCAGTATATTCTATTTGCTTGACCTTAAGTAAACATTAAGTAAATTTGATGATATTCTGTGATAATAGTATATTTCATTTTAAGCCTCTCTCTGTACTATACAGGTTTTTTCTCACCTGAATAGTGGAAGTTTTCATAGATATTTATCCTACCTTTAAAATTTTGGGCACAAGTACATTAATTGTGTTTAGTTTTGCATCCACATGTACAAAACATTTCGCTCTACAACAGGAAGGACACGATACTAACAGAATGACACGATACTAACAAAATGAAGGACATGATACTAACCCCCTACATAGTCCAAATCAAAGTTCCAAACCACAGGGAAGAAGGAAGAGGAGCAGAAAGCAACTATCTACCATGGAAGTTAGCGCCATTTGAGGGAATTTTCACATAGAAATGCTTGTGAATCACTGAACAAAAACACGGAACCCTAGAGGGAAGTTAAGAAGTGTCTATACTCTAAAAAGTGATTTACTAAGCTAAAAATATTTTTTTTGACTGAAAGATACGTCTCAATACTAGGGCCTGGTATTTAACTCGATTATTTCAAACATGGACAGAATTTCTAGAGACAAAATGAGGCATTGCAAATGACAGAATTAACTGAGCAGACATAAAAGCAGAAAACTTGGGTCATAATCAGATTACCACCTGTCATCCGGTTTTACTGATGCCGTGTCTGCAAACTGGGAGATAACACTTAAAAGATAATAAAGAAACTCTACTAACCCGGGTCTGAATAGTGCAAACGAGCATTTATAAATGGCATAACCTAAGTAATGAAATGGTTCTATAGGACAAAGGGAAATGCAACATTGCTTCATGTGCTGTTTTTTTTTTTTTTCACTGCCCAACTATTTCCCTCATTGAGAAGTTTTATCTCTGTGGAAGTGTGGAGAATGATACAGCAATATGAGAGATTGTATGGTATACCCCTATGGAGGGTCACAGTGTTTGTCATTTATATTGTGTCAAACCTTTTTAGAAGATTTGCATATAATATTTAAATGTCATTATTTTTAAAATATTACAGTCATTTATGTTACTTTGAGGCCTCCCTTTTAATTGCCTTCAAACCCGGTTAATAGGTCAATTCAGAGCTTTGTAGACTTTTTTTTTTTTTTTAAATCAAAATCAGTATTACCCAGAGTGAAGGGAGCGGCCTGGAGCAAGCAAGTATAAAAACTGAGAACCTTTTTTTCTTGCTGGAGGAAGAAGTTCATAGTGTTTCCCAAAAGGTGTCATGCTGCTATGGAACTTTTTTTCTCATTTCTCTGGCACCAGCAGCCCAAAAGGAAGCGAGAGCTGATAGCTGGGAAGCAGACAAGGATAACTGGCTATTGGCAGGAACATGGACCGATAGAAGCATCTTCCAAAGGCAACTGATACTGGCTCTTTGATTGAGTTATAGGAAGGCAGTTAAGTCTCTCTACTTGAGGACTTAGAGCTGCTGACTACTGAAGGAGGGCTGCGGGAGATGGAAGCCTGGAAGAGCAGCAGCCAGCTATGCCTCCGATGAGCTTTGCATTCTTAGAGAAACACTTCTCTAGCCTGGGGATGATATGACACCAGGATTAAAGTAAGCTGATGTCAGTTATCAAGTGCAGAGTATTTAAGTGAATCTTTTCCGTCCTATATTTTTATTTCTGTGATTATGTGCTTCCCTTTTAAGTTGCGATGGTTAGCTTTTAATTTGTTCATCTCTATCGCTATTTGTGTTTGATGTGACCACAAAGAACTGACTGTGACTTCAGGGTAGCATTTGCTAATTATAGGAAAATTTTAGGCACAAAGAAAATGACACAATCTGACTTCATCACTAAACTTTTAGTTTAAACCTAAAAATTACAATAGGCACAAAACCACATGTGTATGATCAGTTTTATAATCTGCTGATTTATTATTTGTTTTCGTATTCTGATTTTCCTGCCTTATATTTTTTATCATTTAGAAAGCTATGGAGTCTTTCAGTTGGTACCCTATTTGCATGTGAAATATTTACACTTTTTTGTAATGTTGTCCAGTAGCTAATGGTTTTTAAGATATTTTTAACTTATTTGCAAAAGACTGAGTTCAGATAGGATTTTATAAAAGAATCCTTTTTCCTCACCATTGTTGATTTCGTGTGGCTTATTTTCCCCAAAAGAGTATTTTGAGTTCTCTGCTTCAGGCAACATCAGAATGACTTCTGAATGAATGACAAAAGTCCGTCACTGATACTATCAGTCTTCCTATTAAGAAAATATTATCCAGGCCAGGAATAGTAGATCACTCCTGTAATCCTAACACTTTGGGAGGCTGAGACAGGAGGATGGTTTGAGGCTAGGAGTGTGAGAACAGCCTGAATGAGAGTGAGACCCCATCTCTACCAAAATATAAAAAAGTTAGCTGGGAGTGGTGGGGCATACCTATAGTCTCAGCTAACCTCGAAGCTGAAGCAGGATTGTTTGAGCCAGGAGTTCAAGGCTGTGGTGAACTGTGGCAAGGCCACTGCACAACAACCTGGGCAACAAAGTGAGACCTTATCTTAAAAGAAGAAGAAGAAAGAAAAAGAAAGAAAGAAATTGAGGGATGGGGAAGGAAGTAAGATCGAATTCTCACAACATTGTTTGCATAGAAATAACACTCGTACTCATTATAATCCCATTTGTTTTGTTCATTATTTTATTTTTGCTTAGATTATACTTTTATTATTTATTTCAAATAAAAAATGTACCAATAATGTCATGTAGGTCAAAGTATACATATCAACAGGGACCTTGACATTTCTATCTCCCATTGGTATGGATTCAGAATAGACTGCCTCTCCAAAATAGAGCACTGACGTGGTTTATCTGCTCTCTTCTGGTTTACATCTTCCCCTCCCTGATAGTTCAGATATGTTCCTTATTATCTATCCCCTTTCCATCCCTTTGGTTTTTTGCCTTTTTTTTTATTGGGGCCCTCTTGAGAAGCAATTCTGCAATCAGTAATGAAACATTTGTTAGGTGTGTTCCTTTTTTTTTCTTTCTTCTTATAAATGTTTGTATGTGTATGTGTGTGTGCATTTATTTATTTCAGCATATATTTATTTGTTTTATTTCAGAATATTACAGGGGTAAAACATTTTGATTATGTAAGTTACTTTTGAACTATTTAAGTCAAAGTTATAAATAAGCCCATCACGCAGCCAGTGTGCACTGTACCCCTTAGGTGTGAATTTACCCTTCCCCTGCTCTGTCCCCCACCTATTGTAATTTGATGAGTGTTATTTCCATGTGTTTGTCTGTTTCAACTAGGTGTTCACAGAGAATGATGGACACGGTCCATGGGGAATATATAGTCTACCAAGGGAAGCAGACTTGATTTACTGCATGTTTTTCTTTCAACATTTATTTAATATGTCTTTGCTTGTGTCCTAGATGGTTGCTATCACATTAATCTGCCCCCTGCCTAAGAGCAAGGCAGGCTTAAACAAAACACACAGACACAGTACACTATTTAAATAATTACTTTAATAGAGAAAAAATATGTATCCAACTGCAAGTAGAAGCACAACAGGGCATTAAAACTTTATATGGGTGATTTTAAAAGGTCCTTACAGAGACTCAACAGCCTTGACCTGAGATCCTATCAGCAATAGTAGCAGAACACACACAGGACAAAGGAGCCAGGTCAATAGTAAATATACTTCATTTGTCCACTTGATAGTAGAACTGAAAATACCCTCTGACACATCTTTTTATAGCTCCTCCATTGTCTTCCCCACTGCCTGCACCTTCATAATAGGTTTCCAGTAATTGTCCTTTGAGTCAAGTGCCAAGTGTTGGATACAATGGAAAGAACATAGATGGGTCTAAGTTTAAACAGTAGACTTGATCTTTGTACCTGCATAATCTTAGAAAGTCACATTACTTCCCTGATCTATTATCTGAAAATGTGAATAATGTTCTCTCCCACATCATAAGATTTTTGTGAAGATTATTTGAAATAACTGCTAATTGTAGCACACAGCCCATTTACATAAGAGGCTCTCAAGACATAATTATTACTTTAATATTGGTTATGATTATTTTACATGTCATTAATTTAAAATATTCTTCCATTTTCCTGTTTTAAATAAGAACATGTAGTTTGAAGCTTTTGTACATAAAAGATGTAAAATTATCTTTCAATAAGTAGTGCTAAGTCTTCAGCGTTTCAAACAAAACTGGCTTATACGTGTGTCTGCATTCATTCTGCCGCATCTATGTGGAATATAAATCTGTTCTTTTAAATTATGGACACTGGCAGTAAAGAGTGCTTTTGTTTGTTTTGTTTTGATAATATTTCTTATTAAAACAGTTGACCTAAGCATTTACTTTACCCTCTATCATGTGCTTAATTAATGAGAACTTACTACCCAAAGCACCTCTAATCACGTAAGTGCGTAAAGGGACTGATGGGTTTGGCCACGTACAAGCAAAGTTCAAGTTGAAAATTATTTTCCAATTGTCCATAGCTCATTTAACTATTGCCTCAAGACTTTTATGTATAATTTGTCAAGGGGAGGACTAGGTGAGCAGGGCAGAGTGAAGTCAGGGACCAGCCTTGCTGCTATAGTTCTGGCATTCAGCACCACGTTCTCTGTTCTTTTCAGCTCTCTTAGTATTAGGAACATGGAAATTAGTCACTATGCTATTAGGCAAAACAATAAAGCAGATGTAATATTTGTCTTATACCATCACGCTCTTTAGGGAATTAAGGACTATAATTTATCGCCATTTGAATGTATTTTACTTAAAATAGTTTGGACATTTGTTATAGGCATTTTAAGGAAAGCTAATAATATACTAGCCTCTTTTTTGATGTCTTAGACTAGGCACAGGCCTCCTCAAACTACAGCCCGCGGGCCACTGTGGCCCGTCGAGGACATTTATGCGGCCCGCCAGGTGTTTTTGCTGCCTCTGCCTGTCCTGCTTAGCAGCCGACTCATCCCAGGGCCCGTAGTCTGGCCCTCCAACGGTCTGAGGGACAGTGAACTGGTCCCCTATTTAAAAAGTTTGAGGATCCCTGGTAGGGGCACATGTGTACATATAATACCAAAATTTAAAAATTTATAAATACAAAGCTATAGTTCAGAATGACCATTTTCCTCTCAGATGGTTAAATCCTCCCTGTTTGGGTATCTGTGGAACAAACAGAAAAATTACAGCATCTTTTGCCCTGTACGGTTCTCAGTTCCTTGGCTCTATCTGAGGGCACCACCGCCATCTCCCTTTCCATCCATGAACGTCCTTCGATGTGAATCATTTCAGCATTTCCGGTTTTCACTCAGCTCACCCACATTGACTCTGTTCTCCATTTTGTCTCTTGGGGGCGCTCCTTCCCTGGGTTCAGGCTTCCATCGCTTTCCTTCCATGGTTTTCCTTCTGCCTCTCAGGCTCTTCTGCCTCACACGTTGCAGTGTGAGGGCTTCTCAGACCCCCTCTACTACATCCTCTTTTCTGCCCGTCTTAACCTATGAGCTGCCCCAGGCAGTTCCATCTCTGCCCCCCACCAAGTGTCAATTCCTGGTCTATTTCTCAAAGCCGGGCTCAGACCTAGTATGCAAACACTGTTTTTGTTTCTTAACACCAAAGGTAGTTTTCAGGAATTTGAGAAGTATTCCTTACAACCCACCAACTCTTCCTCCTCTCCCTGTGTGTTGACATGGTCTCCTATTTGTCTTTATTTAACTTGCTATCTTGTCTTCTCAGAGCCTTTGAATTTGCTTTTCGGGGTGGGAGGAGAGAATGGTATAGCATTCTAAAATTTTTTCCACTACTATTTTTTTTTTGTTTTAACTTTTACTGATTTTTTAACCCTTTTTTCATCCCTATCTCCCACTTCACTCCATCCCATGTTAAGGAGATATATATTTTTATAGTTAGTTCTCTATCTCTTCCCTATTAAACTCTATGAGGACAGGGATCATGCTAATAATATATTAAACATATTATCGATGTATAAGATACACTTAAGTAGTCTTAAAATACACTTGTACTCTTGTGTTAGAGTTGAAAATGCAGCCAGTGTAATGAGGCACGGGGTTTAGAATATATTCTCTGACTTATACCGTTTCAAGGAAGGGTGTATGTGAAGGACTCCATGGAAGAACCAAGAGACCAAAGCATTTGTTCTTGAAATAATGAATCTTCAGTAAAATTAAGAGGAAGGGGAGTTAAATTTCTTTTTTATTTCTTAATTTCATTAGAACTGCCCCCGTACTGGATATGTGTATATGTATTTAAAGTTTGCGTGTGTCTGTGTGAACACAACAATAACATATCCTTACTTACCAGGGATATGTTCCCAGACTCCCAGTGGATACCTGAAACCTCAGATAGTGCCAAGCCCTGCATATAGCATGCTTTGTGCTATGCACACATAACCCTGATTTATAAGTTAGACACTGTAAGAGATTAACAACAATGATTGATAATGAAATGGAAGCGTACAGCAGTGCTGACAGCATTACTACACTTGTGCTTTGGGGCCGTCGTGAAGTAACGTAAAGGTCACTTGAGCAAACACACACTGATACCATGATAATTGCACTGATGCCCAAGACACCTATTAAATGACTAATAGGCATGTGGTATGGACTTTACCTCCTTCATGTATACATGGATGGAGCTAGAAAATGTTCTTCTTAGTAAAGTATCTCAAGAAAGGAAGAAAAAGTATCCAATGTACACACCCTAATTTGAAACTAAATTATAGCTTTCATAGGAAAGATATAACCTAATTATAGCCTTAGAATATGGGGAGGGGGGAGGATGAGGGGAGGAGTGGGGGGGGGTTGAGGGAGGGTGATTGGTAGGGTCACCTCTATGGTTTATCTTACAAGGGTACAAGTGAATGTTTCTAAAAGCAGAGTATGAATGTCTTAATAATTAAGAACAGGACACGAAGGCTACATTAACCAGTTTGATGAGAGTATTTCGAATTGTATATGAAAACACCACACTGTACCCCGTGATTGCATTAATGTACACAGCTATGATTTTAAAAAAAGGAAAACTACTTGGTGCTGTGCCCCAGCCCTTGGTGAGTTAAGTACTCACTGAAAAGTCTGAGGAAGACCTAACCATTTGATTGTGAAATAGATACTTCCTTTTAAAAGTTAGTCTTCCATATAATTAAGAGAAGTAGAAGCTAAAGTTTTTACATTCTCATTAGAATTATGCATTATTTTCATGTATACCTAGATGTGAGAATAGCAAGGAATTATGTGACACCCACAGCATGGAGGCTGTGATAGACTTTAATTAATTCCTAGGTAAAATTAGTATGCATTACTGTTTAGAGAAACAAAACACACAAACCTGCTAATCAAAATGTTCAGCGAACAGAACTGTAGCTTTTTTATTAGTTATATTGTCTTGAATTTCATCACTGTACCAGCTGGCTTCTTGTCAATTTATAGTTTGGACCTTTACATCAAACAGCAAAAAATTAATTACAGCGAAAAGAAGTCCCAATAGAAATTTTGTGCTTAGAGGTTTTTCACAATTAACCAGACGCAAATGGGATTGTGTAAAGAGGAAATGGAAAGAGAGAACGAACTTGGTAGAATTTTCTAGAATCATTAACGATAGCAGGGATAGTCACCTGCTACCCTGATACCATTTTAAATTTGTTGAGCCGATGTTTCCAGCCTTCTCATCTGTGGAAGCACCCAGTTCTGTCAAATGCATTGAATCATAGCACGAACTGTGAATTCTCCTTAAAAATGTCCCAAGCTACAGTTGAAAAACATTCCTCTCCTCCCTTGATTTTGAATTACGTGTCATTGTGTGTATTACATTACTGATCATGATCATAATTTAATGAGCAAGAAGATCATGTTTTGATGGTTAGTGCCAGTTTAGTTGTAATGCGTATTTTGGACTCAAAAATATTGTTCTCAAGTGTCACAGTCATTGCCTCCAGGCACTAGGCTTAGTTTCAATACGACTTTTCTAAGCCTCTCATCTACTGAATAAACCAGCCAGCGGTTTTCATAATGCTTCCTTCAATTTGTTCCTCCTTTTTTTCTCCTTTCTTTTCTTATATACTTTGAAGCCCTTACTCATTCTTCTAGTTTCTTCTATTCTAATACTGTGCGTAGTTCTTTCACAAATATGTTTAAGCCTCAGATGCTTAGAGAATCTGAAGAAACTATTTTTCTCCTTGGAAAAATACACATATGAACATACATGTGACATGTTGAATAAAATATCAGGGAATCACAAGGAAGGCATGGACCTCAGGCCATGAATGCCTATTGCATTCATTGAGAAACAATAAATGGGTATACATGTGTACCTAACACTTATATATAAATTTAGAAATATAACACACATACACACATCTATATAAATTTGGTTAAATTCAAATCATGTTATTTCCATTCCATCAACTTATCTGTACTAAAACAAATAAATTCCCTTTGCCACCGCCTGAATAAGTCTAGATTTCTGATCTATCTTTATATACAGCAGCCCTTAGTTATAAGCTCATTTAGGTGACCATATTTCACTGTACTGTCTCAAATGCTGCCACATTTCCTAAGTAATTTGTAGACCATAGCTGAGAAGAACATTCTTAACTTGTTTTAATGATAGTATTTTTCTTCATTAGGTTTGTGAGCTGTGAGCTAGTGTAAGATACTAACAGGCATTTTCCAGTTTTCTCTGCTCAGCCTGAGAACGGTTCACTATTATTCCAAGGTCACTTTGAAAATCTTGCTGTGATTTGCTTCCATTTATTTTATGCTCGTGTTTACGGTTTTGAACCAAATATGAAATTTAATGTTGCGTTTGTCTACATTAAACTTAATTTGCCCCTTGTCAGCTCGTTTACAACAGAGATAACATTCAAAAGCCACCCTGTAGAATGTTTTGTCTATAATCACCAGTACAATTTTTCTATCTGCTTTTTTGTTGTTGTTACATGCAACTTTCTATTTCTTTCAATTTAAAAAAGAGGCATCTCTATGGGAGGATTTTCAGAAAATCTAAATGAGTCTAATAAGATTAATAAATGTTTCTCTAATAGAATAGAGTCTTTACAATGTCTGGAAATTTTTCTTAAAAGCTCTATTTCCTAACTTAGAAATCTTCATATTACACGAGTATGTTTACTGGGATGCTCTTAAAAGTAGTGAATTTAAATCTAAAAAAGATAAATGGAGTAAAAGTTAAAATACATACAAAATCCTAAATTGAACCAAATATTTTCCATGCTTTCATCTTTTTCTTATATTTTTACAAGTATTTAAATTGACTTCAGGTAACAATTTTTTTTAATGGCTATTAATTTTTTAGATACGAGACTGAAAAGATAAATGAGTATTTTAAATTGACTTATCTTAGAGGGCACTAAAATGAATTCTTAAATTTGAATGATGAAAGATATTTTAAAACTAGAATCCTAAACATGTAAGTTAAAGAATATATTGAATTTGACGTTTGGGAGCAATTTGCTAACTTGTACCTTCATTTTCAACTAATTAGTAATATTCAAAATTTCAAAAATGTTTGATCTAGAATCATATCTGCTGTTTGTCTTTTGAGCAGATATCCTGCTTATTCAGTGTATGTTAAGGAAATATTAGACAAGTGTACGGAGATATATTTATAAAAGTGGTCATTTTTCATAATACTGAAAAACACTAGAAAAAGCCAGATGACTAACATGAGGTGCTTTGTTAAATAAAATTGTGTTAAATGAACATAATGGAATTCCATCTTGAAGCTGTACACTTTATTGACATGGAAAATGCTTATAAGAAAATTCAGAGTAGCACATAGTCTGGATCCATCTTTGTTGGTAGGTAAGTAAGTAATAGATGGATGTGGATGTAAGTTTCAATATATAGAGAGAGAGATGCAAATATTTAGCTGTATATATAAATAAATCAAATATATACTAAAATTGAAGCAGTAATTATTCAGTAAGATTTCTGATTGTATGTGTATGGGTTTGTATTTAATTATGATTTTTAAAAATCCTGTCTATGAGTATATTACTAGTGTAATAAAAATAACAAAGAAAAATAAAAGAGTAATATTGTGGGTCAATGTTAATTGAGTACATACTGTGTGTCTCGTATGCTTCAAATGAATTTGCATGCATTACCTCATTTTATTATAATCGTGCTACTCTTCAATCCTTATTTTATCTATTCAGGTTGTTAGATAAATCACGATAGACTGGGTGGCTTAAGCAGCAAACATTATTCTTCATAATCTGGAGGCCAGGAAGTCCTTAAATGTCGCACTGACAGATTCGGGGTCTGGTGAGGATCCACTTTCTGGCCCATAGATGGCTGTCTTCTCTCTCTGTCCTCTGTGGCAGCAGAAGCAAGGGGCTTCTTTGATAACAGTGCTGACCTTATTCATGAGGCCTCCACCCTCACTATTTGATTACCTTCCAACGGCCCCAAAACCTTGTAGCATCATATTAGGGGTTAGAATTTCAACATATATATTTTAGGGGACACAAACGTTTAGGTCAAGACTTATTTATGCTATAGATCATAAGCATGAAAATTTCCACACTAGAATGTTTGAAATAAATTTAATTTTAAATGCTGGATTTTTTTTTTAAGAAGTTCATGAACCCTCTGGGGTTCTATTGTATGTGTATGTGTGTGTTTCTGAGGAGCAGTTAATTCTAATCTGATAATTCTAATCAGATTATGGAGTAGCCTAATACAACTGTGTGATGGTTTTAGTAGAACTCACCATTCCGTTTTGTACTGATGACAACTATCCTACCAAGACAGATTACTAAGAGCAAGATAAACTGTGTGGTGAAGATGAATTTGTTGTTTTTCACCTCATTAATCTACCTAAGGTAGCTGGAAAAGATGGCAAGCAACAAGAGCTATGATTGGGTCACGTTTTCAAAAGTGCTGAGAAGAAACTAGGAGATGGGGGGGCAGCAAGTGCCAGGAGTGTTCTGTTCAGAACAGAATTCTAGTTTTAAAAGATGCCTAATAGGTTCATTTTAAGTGGAATAGAACCCACTGTCAGCTATGCTGCATGTATAAATAATCCTTGAGAGTTTGCTCAGAGGCTTTCCAGGGTGAATGTGTAGAATAATGAAGCGTCCAGGAGAGTTAAAGCTTCCCGACATCATCACCTGATTTATCCGATCTATCTGGGTGTCTTGTAGCAAGATCATGTTTTACCGTGATCACCTGATTTACCCTATCGATTGAGACATCTTATGGCAAAGTGATTTTCATATTCATTTCTGTCTTTTAACATCTCCAACAGTAGCTGATCCAAAGCACATTGCTGCCTGGCTTTGGGGAGTATGCTGTGTCATCAAAGGAGTGGCAGATAGCGAGTTCTTCTTGCTCATTTGTGTGCATGTTTTTAAGCATTCCATACTACTGACCAGCCTCCTCAAAGCATTTTTTAGCCTTCCATATTTTCTCCTAATGTCCCTTTTACTTTGCTAACCATTGCTCCTCAGTCTTCCCAAAGAGGTCCCCCTCCTGTCTGCAGTCCCTTGGGGTGCTGCCTGGGGCTCTTTCTCTTCCACTGACTGTCGTCATCTTTGCTCAATGAGGCCTTAAAAATGATTCGTACTTCCCACCTGCGATTCTCTCTTGAATTTCAGACCCTTATTTTTATCACCCTCATTCTAAATCCATGGTTGCCTGTATATCTTTCAGGTCCTAAATTTAGCAGGCACAAAATTAAACTCATTATCTTCTCACCTCAAACTTCCCCTGTCACCATTCTCCCCTAGTGCAATTAATGCTGTCACTACTCGCACTCCTGAACGTGGAACTTTAAATTGCATTCAGACTTCCCCTTCCTCACTATCCACTCAGTCAGACAAATGTTGTTTCCATCTCAGGAATGCCTTTCCAGTTGATCATTCTTTCCTCTGTTCCCATTGCCTCTTATTTTATACCTTGGATTTCAAACTCATTTTTTCACCATTCACCTTTCCCCAATATCCAGTCTCTTTTCCACAACAGATTCTGCAACAGATATTTCAATAATAAAAACATTTGCTTGTCTATTATCCACAACATAGTCTCTGTTTTATGAAGTCCATCCCTGTCCTTCCTTTTCTCTTTGCCAGACTCTATTTTGTGGCCACACTTAACCCCTCACTGCGGCTTGCCTTCTCACTCTAATGTATCTGTGCATATCCTGCCGTTAGTGCGCAGTCTCTGTCCACATGTGAGGGCTTGGCCATTCTTGGCTCTGTATTTCCACAGCATTTACTTCTGAACAATACAGGGTATTAATAATGAAGAGTCAGGGTGCTGGAACCTGACTGTGTGGGTTTATAGGCCCTGTTACTTGTCACTGTGTGCCCTCTCTGTGCTTCAATTTTCCCTATATATATTTGATTGGGACAGTAACAGTGTCTATCTCATAGAGTTACTGAAATGCTCACAGTAGTTCTGGGTACATAAAAAGTAGCTGGTAAGCATTTGCTTCTGATTTTTCTGAGGTTATGATGATAATGTAACAGGCTCCCTTGGAAGAAGGGTAATTGTTTAATTACTTTCAATACTGGAATCAACCCAGAGAAACATGGCCATTCCAAAATAAAAGGATTTTAATAAAAGGATTTTCCCTATAGAAAGCCTGGATCCAGTTTGTAGGCTAATATACCTCAGCTACATCATGGGGTTTCTAATCTCTCCGAAGTTATCCACTAGTTAGAATCCCAGTAGTATTCGGATTGGTACATGGACATGTACTTGTCCGCAAACTGCCGGTTCCTTCGTTATCAGTAAAGAACGTGCTCTGGCTACAAACCTGGAGGTTCACTTTGTCATTTGCATGATGGAGCGATCTGTGCCACGGGTGCACCTTGCGGTGATGTGAACCAGACTCCACCAGTGGTTCTCAACCTTCCTAATGCCACGACCCTTTAATACAGTTCCTCATGTTGTGGTGACCTCCCAGCCATAAAATAATTTTCATTGCTACTTCATAACTGTAATTTTGCTATGGTTATGAATCATAATGTAAATATCTGATATGCAGGAGACCCCCAAAGGGGTCGTGACTCACAGTTCCAGACGAAGGTAGGACTCTTAAGTATAGGAGAGGGAAGTTCCTGTGTCAATGTAAAGCTTTCTAGTATAAATACAGAGTCAGATATCTAGTTATCTGATTCTTCCTCCTGTCATATTTCGGGTAACATCATAAGAAATATTATGATTTAAACCAAAAGTAGAATTTAGCAAAACATTTACAGGCACTTTAATTTCTGTGAAACTGCTACAGACTCATTTATTTGGATGTTATTTTTTATTTTGATGACTGTGGTCCTGAAAAAATAAATGTAAATTACAGGGTTTCTTAGCAGAGTTTACTTTTTAAAGCTACTCGACAGTAAATCATTTTGAACTGCATCCCGGTTTATTAGTTTTTATTTATTAGAATAAAAAAATTAGTGTCTTCAAAGTAGAGAACACTGGTATTGGCTATGGTACTTTCTAACACATTGGAGAAAACCATAGCTTAGAAAACTGCAGCATTCATTAATTGTAGTCAATGAAAGCAAATTTTGGAACGTAATATAAATTTTTAGGGAAAACAAAAAAACTTTAAGGTAGATATCCAACTTGGGCACAATAAGAAGAGCCAACCTATTAGATGGCTAATATCTGAATTTGATTTTCAGGATGAAAACTAGGTATTTGTTATTGTTCTATTTTATTTTTTAAGTTTATTGGGTTTCTGTTTCTCATCATTATTATGAGAAGTATCTAAATGGATTCCTAACCAAATGTCGTAGCTCCCTGTACAAAAACACACATAAGCATAAGCATACAAGCACACTTGAAATTATAGAGACACATATAATGGTAAAAAGTAGATCTGAAAAAGAAATAAGGTAAATTAATAACAGAATTAATGGCTTGGCTTTCTACAGAACCTAGCGTTTACGTCACACTTAACCTAATGTCATGTGGTAGACAAAGTTTGAATTCTATTCTCTGTGTGAGGAAATCTCCTATGTTGTCAAAGTAGTTTCTCTATGACAGCATCATTTACATAAAAAAGTTAAAACAATTAAGATGTGTTCATCTTAATTGGATTTTAATCAAACTTTGGGTTTTATTCTCTATGTGAGGTTGGGAAAATCCATTAACTGCCCAAAGCTATAGATTTCTCAACTGTGAAATGAACATAATAGAGAGTTCCTTCAAGGATCAATAAATAACGTATGTGGAAAGTCTTTGCCAACTATAAAGTATTGTACAGGTTTCAGAGATTATAGAAATAGAGATTTCAGAAATTACTCAGAGATCTCAGAGATTATTTTAGAGATGAAATAAGCGTGACAGAAATAATTGTTCTGAGTGTGTGTGGGTGTGGAAGCCAAGACCTGTAACAAGCTACGAGTGGCCAAACTAATTCGGGCGAGACTTTGGGCTTTAGCCCAAATGGGGTATTTCTGCACTTTCTACACACTGTTTCTGAACAAAGCCTGTAGATCATTCATAGGACACAGCTATTACAAATCAAAGTCTAACCTGACTTTAAAGACTAAAAACATTTAATGATGGTTTTCTTAGTGAGGCAGGTGGCTTGCTCAGGAGTCGAGACTAGCCTGAGCAAAAGCGAAACCCTGTCTCTACTTAAAATAGAAAAAACTAGCTGGGTTTGTGGTGGGTGGTTATACGTTCAGGTTCGTGGGGGGCTGTGGCAAGGGGATCTCTTATGCCCAAAAGTTTGAGGTTGCTGTGACCTAGGACAACTTGGTGCTCTACCGAGGGCACAGAAAGAGACTGTCTCAGAAAAAGAAAGAGAGAGAGAGAAAAAAAAGAAGAGAAAAGAAATGGTTAATATTATTAAGTGATATTTATATCTGTCTTTTAATGCAGGTAATGAATTTGGGCATCCTGAATGGTTAGACTTCCCAAGAAAAGGAAATAACGAGAGTTACCATTATGCCAGGAGACAGTTTCACCTAACTGATGATGACCTTCTGCGCTACAAGTTCCTAAACAATTTTGACAGGGATATGAATAGATTGGAAGAAAGATGTGGTTGGCTTTCAGCTCCACAGGTAAGCTCTTTCCTCTAAATGTTATGTTTCAGTCACCAATGCTATGCATGCTTAGAATGGCAATAGATTTAAATCTATATGAAGATCTTTTAAAAAGCACGTTATTATTCAGTGTGTGGTGTCCTGTAACAGTTAGGTTGTCAAAACATGTCACTGAATCTCTTCCATAGATAATGAAATCTTAAACATAATGCCCGGCTTGCTTTCCTGGTTAGTGTGTTGTTGTTACTTAAATTTAGTAAATTTTTATTTTCATTGACTAAACTAAATGACAAAAGCTCTGCGTGGAACCCATTTTGGAAATTACTGTGGAAACATCTTAATTGTTTTAACTTTTTTTATGTAAATGATTATGCTGTCATAAAGAAACTGCTTTGACAACACGTAGATTTCTTTATTCCCTTTTTTCTCTGTACTGGTCTCTAACCTGTCATTTCACTGGATGTCATTATACCTGCATGCTGTTTTGTATTTTTCATGAGCCTGTCTCTCCTCTGGAATTAAAGTCTCCATTTTCAATAAGTTTTAGAAAACATAATTACCAGGTACGAATTTTATACCGGTTTTTTTTTTCCTTGCAAAAATTAGCATATAGTATGTGTTTGTTATAATCCATTGACTTTATACTGGGCTGTTTGAAATTACTGTTGATGTGTTTTTACTTTGGTGTCTATGAGTCTTTTTTAAAATGGCTGAACAGAGGGACTTATATATTCAGTAAGATTGGCTGCATGCCCTCATCACGTTTATTAGTAATCCTATTTCTAGAAGAGAGAGCAAAATGATGCTTCTTTTCAGTAGGAGCGGCATTGAATACCAAAGGCATGCTGTTTACTCTAGAGCTTTAGTTCACATTTCTAAATTACCAAGAGTAGGGCTGCCACATGCATGGCAATAAGTTCCTTCAAGGCTGGGGCTGGGATTGAAAAAGCACAAGCTTTTCACAGCCAACTGTAAATACCTGATGAGTAAAATAAGAGTTTGCAGATGTAATTTCTTTGCAGACTTTCTCTTTTTATTTAAAAAAAAAAAAAAAAAAAAAAGCTCAACATATTGCAATGGACTTTAGGTTGCTGTTGAATCTAACAAATTTGTGTCAAAATGTAAAATTTTTAAGATAATTATAGTTTCAGAAACTAGATGTAACAATATTACCTTAAATTTTATAAAGTAGTTTTTTGTATCTTACCTCATTAATCTGGAGACCAGGACAAAAGTCTTAAAGAAAATTGATTTATCAATAGATCTGGTATGTACATACACTTTATATGTAAATATCTTTTGTTTGTTTGTTTGTTTGCAGTTTTTGGCTGGGGCTGGGTTTAAACCCACCACCTCCAGTAAATGGGGCTGACACCCTATTCCTTGAGCCACAGGAGCCACACAAATAATCATGTTTTGACTTAAAAGCTAAGCCATAACACCATTCCTCTATTTGTGCTTTGTTGTTATAAATGACTGGTGAGATTGTTATGTTCTAAATAATTTTGGAAGCTGTTGTGGGCTTAGCGTTCAATATAGCAAAATTGTAAAATGTTCAAAAATATAAAATGTTCTAAAATATAAAATGTTCTGGAATTTTCATTTTTTTCTAACAAGGCGATTATGAAAGATAAGAACAACTTTTTTGTAAATAGGGCACATGCGGTATGCTATTTAAATGGTATTAATTAAACGTGACATATGTCTTAATTCTTGCAGGCCTTCGTGAGTGAAAAACATGAAGACAATAAGATCATCGTTTTTGAGAGAGCAGGTCTTCTTTTTATTTTCAACTTCCATCCAAGCAAGAGCTACACTGATTACCGAGTTGGAACAGCATTACCAGGGAAATATCCTTTTTGTTGCCAGTGAATATGAATGTGTACGTGCGATTTTTATTTTAACTCAGAATTATCAAAAAGACTATTGCTGATCTTGGTGACGGTGGCTTTTAGTCTTCTCCTCTGAAAAATGAGGCATTGAAATAGTTGATTGATAAATCTTGGCTCAGCTCAGTTATACTGATTATTCGTAACTTTCATTTTGGCTCTAAAAAGTAAGATTTTAAACATGTTTTAAAATAATATTTTGTTCCAATAAGAAATATAAGAGACGATTGTAGTTTTTCTTCTAAGAAATATTGGGTAAGTCACCTCCCAAAATTATTTCCTTTACCCTTCTTGTAGGAAGGGCTAGGTAGTAGCCATGCAGACAACTTCCTTCCCTTTCTGGCAATCCTTCTTCTAATATTCAGGACATAGCT
The DNA here is from genome assembly GCA_963574575.1 of Galagoides demidoff. Lineage (NCBI taxonomy): Eukaryota > Metazoa > Chordata > Mammalia > Primates > Galagidae > Galagoides > Galagoides demidoff. The sequence continues at coordinate 36,649 of CAUYQV010117179.1, forward strand.
CACCGTTATAGGTCTGAATTGGTAAGGGGGCAAGAGAGGGAGGTGTGAGCAGTGGAAATAGCAGTGAGGGTACCGTTGATGTTTTTTGTGTATTCATTTACTCACGCTTTCATTCATTTCAGAATTTACTGAGTGCCTGCTTATTGAATACCTATGTACCAACTCTATGCTATATACTATAAACAGAAGCATTTCCTGGAAGAGATAGCCACTGCCTTCAGGGCCTATGAAAAGAAAAATGACAGATTCAGGACCTAGCAACTAACCAGCACAATATTTCAGACAGGCAAGAGAAAGAACATGCTTCTCTGAAGCCCTAACAGTAATTAACATCTGCCCCCTGAGCAAGACGCCTGTGCCAACATGAAGTCCTATGCACCAGGGCCCCTTCAGCTACAAAGAGAGAAACTCCCTGTGCCACTGGCTCAGACAATAAGGAAATGTATTTGTCACAAAATGAAAGTCTGCAGGGAGAGTTAGGCCAGAACTTTGACAATAATCAAGTTCCCTGGCTCATTCTTTCCACCTTCCAACTTCTGGTATATCAAAAAGAGATTATCACATGCTATAGTTAAAAGACAAGAGCCATGGCTTTAAGTCCCCCAATTAACATGGTAGGGTTACCTACACTAAAACTGTTCTCACCATCTTCAGACACACAAAAAATGCAAACAAATTTTACTTTTTTTTTAGTAGTTTTTTTTTTTATTTTTACAAATTTTAGGTCATAGTTATTAATTTTTTATATAAACATGAAATTGTAAAATGTTTGCTTATCCTTCCTCATCTTTGAAATCTCAAATTTATTTACTCCATTTAGCTTGAAATTGTTTTTTAATTAAATCATAACTGTGCACCTTAATACATTTATGGGATACAGTGTGCTGATTTGATATACAATTTGGAATGCTTACATTAAACCGGTGAACATAACCTTCACCTCACTTATTTGTTGTGCTAAGACATTTGTACTCTACTCTTAATAGTTTTGGCATGTACCCTTGCCTTGTGCACATTAGGTGAGGTCCCACCAAATAGCTTTCCTCCTCCCAACCCTCCTCTCTCCCCCTTCTTCCCTCATTCTTTCTGGACTTTAGTTGTGCTTTATCATTCCTATGAAAGTGTGGGTAATTATATATTGGTTACATAATAGTATTGAGTACATTGGATACTTTTCTTCCATTGTTTTGTCTCTTTTCAAGATGGAAGTCACTTCTCCAGCATTTTTTTTTTTTTTCATATTTCATTGAGCAGACTTGGATCTCACATCCCCAAAAACATTTTTAGGAAGAATGAATGATATCACCATGAGACGCTTAATCGGGAATAGTCACAGGAAGAGGACTTCTTGGGGAAGAGAGCAGCCAGACAAACTGTTACCCTGCCACTAAGAAGGAAAGGGCAAGCCCTGTCCAGTAAAGTCACCTGCAGCATATCCTACTGCCTTGGGCTGCCCAGGGACATGGAGGCTACAGAGAGGTGCCTGGGCAATTGTGGTCACACATGACATCAGAGTTTAGGAGAGGAGGATGTAGCTATGACGGCTAGCCCAGATGTACCCCTGTGGACACAGAGGATAGTCCATGTCATCTGTATCTTTATATATAGAAAGAAATTAACATGGTGGGGTTACCTACACCTAAGAAATGGTGTTCCATTGGGCGGGGAGAGCAAATGTTCTCACCATCTCAGTGAAAAAATGCAAACAAATATTAGAGGTTAAGCCATTTCTGTATGACTTTTCTTATCTCCAGATTGCTAAGGTAATGTCCATAAAACTGAGCCCCTCTATTCTTGATAATATAATACAACAAACCAAAATGCGCTTACAAAGTGCTTGGTTTCTGCTGTATAGTCTTTGCTTGTATCGTTGCAGTACTGTCTTTGATCCTAAGTGAGAGAGAAGAAATATTTAAAGCCAGGCTATGTTGCAAGGTACAATGCAATAAACAGAAAAGGGGTAAGGATGTGCCATGGGAGGACAGAGAATAAGGAAAAGAAAAACATGAATAAATGAGTGTAAACAGCAGAAGGACAGAGAATAAAGAAAAGACTGTTATGACTAGATCTTGAAATGGATAAAATTATAGTAGAAAATAATTGAGTAAAGCCATTCCAGCTGTTGGAAGCATAGACTATCCTCAATAATAGACAAGACACAGACAGTGGATTAATTAGAGAATGATGACTATAAAACAAAGTACTTCAGATAAAGCTGAAAACACAGATTGAGATCATATAGCAGAAAAATTTAATGCCATATTAGTTAACTTTATTTTTTTGCTGTTTGAAATAGACTCTTACTCTGTTGCCCAGGCTAGAGTGCCATTGTGTCAGCCTAGCTCACAGCAACCTCAAACTCCTGGACCCAAGCCATCCTCCTGCCTCACTACAGGTACCTGCCACAACACCTGGTTAATTTTTCTTCTATTTTTAGTAGACGGAATCTCACTCTTTCTCAGGCTGGTCTCCAACTGCTGAGCTCAAGGTATCCTCCTGGTCAGCCTCCCAGAGTGCTAGGATTACAGGCATGAGCCACCATGCTTGGCCAGTTTAAGTTTTTTTCTATGATTTAATAGTGATTTGCTGAAGATTTTTGACTAGGGAGCTACTTGATAAGAATGTACGTGTTAATAAAAGTGTGTAAAAGAGCTTTCGTGAGGAGAGAGATTGGAAGTACAGATATTAATTATGGGAAATTGGAGTGCACCCAGAAGATAACGAGGGCTTGAACCAAAGTAATAAGAATAGAATAGAATAGCAGTGAGAGATGGCTCTTTCTTGTAGTGCAAGGACGTGGCTTCTGTTTGGACATGGAGCATAGGAAAGGAAATATGAATTTTCACTGTGAACAATGAGAAGAATATTGGTCGTGTTATTCCTGAGGATACAACGCAAGGAGAATTAACCAGGAAAATATGAAATATTAATTTAATTTAGGATTTAAAGGATTTAAAGCAGAAATACATGGAATTTTCAATGATGCCATTAAGAGAAAAGTCTTGGCTCAAGCTACAGTGATTTATCCAAAATTATTAACTTTAATGAACAAATATTATTGAATAGAAACATATATAATAATTTAGTATTTTTGAGTATGATCTATCCAAAAGTTGGTGTATTTTTACTAATATAGAATTATACAGGGCCAGGCATGGTGGCTCACACCTGAATCCTAGCACTCTGGGAGGCCAAAGAGGGTGGATTGTCTGAGCTCACAGGCTTGAGACCAGCCCGAGCCAGAGTGAGACCTTGCCTCTTTATAAAACTAGTCGGGCATTGCGGTGGGCACCTATAGTCCCAGATATTCCAGAGGCTGAAGCAAGAAAATTGCTTGAGTCCAAGAGTTTGAGGTTTCTGTGAGCATGTCATCATGCATTCCCCCAAGGGTAACAAAGTGAGACTCTGTCTCAAAAAAAAGAAAAAAAAAATTATATAGAGTACAAAAGCCTGGTTTAGTTTTTGGTAACCTTTGACCCATATTGAGCCCTCTGAAATTTAGTGATCTATTCAAATGTCCACAGCTACCTTTTACAAATAAATTTTCTATTTCAATAAATAAATATTGAATGTTTTACATTAGTGACCTCTTTCAGAAGCTATATTAATTATGGGTTGTAATGACATAGACACTTTGGAAAACTGGGCCATGTCATTATGGAAGTGATATTCAATTATCATCCATCTATTTCCAGGGAATCTTGAAGAAATATTGTTGGCCAATTCTCTTCATTGTCTTTTCTACAGATTTATGCTCACTTGGGCCTTATTTATTCTTACTATTAATATATATCTCATTCTTGTCTGTCAACAAGCAGTAAGAGTAACTAATTTACACATGTTATTGCTTCCTCTGAGGACCTGTGCATTTTAATTAGTCTCTCATAATACTCAAAAATTATTCAAGATCTAATGGCCCAGATATGTAACTGAAGGATTTTATTATGTTGCAGATTTTTTTTAATTTTTTTGTGTTAATAATGCTAGCCCTAACTCTGAGATTAAAATCATAAAATTATCTGGATTTTGAGAGATCCTACGCTCTACCTTTATTGTACATCGTGAAAGTCTTATCCAAAAGTTCCTTTGCAAATAATCAACTGTTATTAAACTGCTTCTCAGTGCTAAGAATCTCACTATTTCACAAGGTAAACATTACATTTTTTAATTATCAAAAATGATATCTCAAATGTTAATGCATTAGTTGTCTACTTTGGGGCTAATACCTGTTCTACATGCCTGCTTTTTAAATCAGAAAAGAGTTGAATGTGCTTTTTATAATACCACCTCTCCTAGTCTTCCCACTTTCAGACCAAATTAGTCTATTTTTTTAAAATATAAATTTAGTGGGTAGAAGTGTAATTTTGTAATGTTAATACATTGTGTAATAGTATACTACAAGACTATGGTATGTGATGCCTTTGGCTTTTTTTTTTCCACTTAGAATTGCTTTGACTATTTGCGTTCTTTTTTTGGTTCCCTATGAATTTTAGAATTTTTTTTCTAATTATGTATAAAATGATATTGGTATATTGATAGGGATTACATTGATCTGAAGATTGCTTTAGGCAGTATAGTTATTTTAACATTAGTTCTAACAATTAGTGAACCTGAGATGCTTTTTCCATCTGTGTTTGTGACCTCTGTGATTTCTTTCATCAGGATTTTGTAGTTTCTCTTGAACAATCTCTTTAACAACTTGGTTAGATATATTTGATATATTCTTAAGTTGTTTTCTTTTCTTTTTTTGGAGTGATAGTGAATGGGATTACCTTCTTGATTTGGCTTTTGATCATGAGTAGTGTATAGAAATGTTACTGACTTGCATCTTAATTTTATATCCTGAAATCTTACTGAATTCATCTAACAAGTCAAAGACTTTTTTTGGTCAGGTCTTTAGGGTTTTCTAGATATAAAATCGTATTGGCAGCAAATGGAGATAATCTGACTTCCTCTTTTGCAGTTTTGATTCCTTTTATTCTTCTTTTGCCTGATTGCTTTTTCTAGGACTTCCAGTATTCTATTGAATGGAAGAAGTGAAATGGGCATCCTTATCTAGTTTCAGTTCTTAAGGGAAATGCATTCAAGTTTTCCCCATTCGGTATAGTACTGGCTGAGACTGTCATACATGATCTTTATTATTTTGAGGCATATTCCTTCTATGGGCAGTTTATTGAGGGTTTATTTTTTTTCATCATGATGGGATGCTGAATTTTAACAAAAATTTCCTGCATCTATTAAGATGATCATATGATCTTATGGTTTTTCTTGTTAATTCTGTTTATGTGATACATCACATTTATATATTTGTATATGTAATGTCTATACATATATATATGTAAGGAAATTCAGCAGAAAATATATACACAAATATATGTATATATGTTTGTGTATATATATATGACCAACCTTGCATCCATTGAATAAACTCATTTGATCATGATGTATTATCTTTCTGATATGCTGTTGGATTCAGTTTGTTAATATTTGGTTGAGGATTTTTGCATCTGTGTTAATCAGAAATATTTGTCAGTAGTTGTTTTGTTTTTTGTTCGTTTGTGTATCCTTGTCTGGTTTTGCTATCAGAGTGATACTGGCTTCATAGAATGAAGTAGGGAGAATTCCCTCCTCCTTGATTTATTGCTACAGTTTCAGGAAGATTGGGACCAGTTTTTCTTTATACCTTTGAAAGAATTCAGCTGTGAATCCATCTGGTCCAGGGCCTTTTTTTGTTGAGAGATTTTTGATTGTTGATTCAATCTCACTACTTATTGATCTTTTCAGGACTTCTGTTTCTTCCTGGTTCAATTGTAGGGTTTTAAAATAAATTCTCATGGTACTTTCCAGACCTCTTACCTTTATATCTCCATTATCAAAATACACCCAACATCATTCATATTCCTCTTACACTAACAGCAAAGGATTCCAGAAATGGTCTTGTAAGTATAACCAAAAGTGGCCCATTACCATTCTGTATCTTAAGGCTATTCTCTTATTAATATAATTAAAGTAGCATTAATTTCCTGGCAGCCATCATGTCTTTGCTCCTATTTTTGCATTTAAATAAAAAATCTTCTTATGTTTTTTTCTTTCTATATCCCAGTATTATGTCATATTCTTTCTTCTTTATTCCATTGGCAGTTTTTACCTACAATCCCAAATTTAACATTGAATATGAAAAAGTGTTGTATTAAATTTCACCTTCTAACTTATTAATAGAGAAGATAAAAGAATATTATAATACAGTTCTTGCTATTAATCTGTTATGATTATACATAATTGTACCATCTTCTGTAAGCCCCAGATAGAACTCTTCTTACAACTTCTTGTTCCAAGCTTAGCTTCTAAGTCGTTTTTATTATACTTTGCACTTTACTAGTCTTATTTTTTTTTTTTGGCCTTTCATCTTTCTGAATTTATTAGTGTACCTATAAACTACATTGTAACTCGGCATTATGGAACGATTTCAGATATACAAAAATATTAAAAGTGGAATTTTAATGCTCTGTTTACTAACTTCACCAAACTGTTCTGTGCTACTTGGCATTTCCAACCACTGAGCAAGGGAATTGAGTACAGATTTTCACTATGAAGAATCCCCAGGGACAAGATTAGATGTATTAATTAGGTAAGGGCATTCAGCAAACTTTTAGTAATTCCTGGGAAGCAGAATTTGGTGGCAGAACAGATGTAAAGTTTATAAAGGAATCAGATGAACTTCCTCCATCCCTATGAAATAGTGATAAAACTGCTATTGGTAACATGTCTAAATTCTTGAGCAGTTTCCTTTTATTTATTTATTTGTTAATTTATTTTTGCACCAGTACATCTTGTATATCAGGCAAGACATCAACTTCCCCTCACTTCTGTGTAGAATAGATGGTAAGTGTCTTTTCAAAAAACCGTTGGAAGTGGGAGCCTACTGGGGGGGTCGTGCCAGGCAAGGTGAAAAGAAACACTCTGGGGATATTTGTACCTATCACGTCAAAATAAGGTGATACATTTGGAAAACCAAAAAGTGAGTCTGATTTGTATCAGTACGGTTTTAAATGTGGTCTTCATGGTGAATGTCAAAGGACATAGTATTTTTTATGCAAAAGAATCTGAGGCTATATACAAAGAAAAAGTTAAAAAAAAAAAAACACCTAGGAAAAACCCTTTGCCTGTATACTGTTTCCATTTGTCTTTTTAGTTGCTAATCTTCAGTGTCTTAGTCACCACCATTCTTGAAGACAGCAGACACCAATCCACGTAACACTGAGCTGAGGCCTAAATTCACTTGGTAAATAGGTAGGTTTCACATTTCATGCTTAGGAAGATAAATTCACCTGATACGCTCTAGTTGCTTATGTTTTCACATTCTTAAGCTGTATAGAAAGACACATTATGACTTTTATATAATCAGAATCATTATGGTATTTTTAGTTACATTTCTTCGCCCCAAATATTATCAAATCATCACTGAGTCAAAAGGAAAAGCACATGAGGGCAAACTGCGCTCTGACCCGTCGTGATTGATGCAAATGACAATGCCACATTTTAAGAGATGTGGGCAAGAATGTGGACATCAGGTAAATTGTTTTTTGGATCTTTTGTCTTTTAGTCATTTGTATTAATTACTTCATAATAATGGAAAAGTTTGAAATTTCGCAAGAATGGCAAAAACGCATCATGGAGACACAAAGTGACCGCAAGCTGTTGTAAAAATGTCACTAATAGTGTCACTCAACACAGAGGTGCCACGGACCATCAACTTGTAAAAAGCACAGTCTGTATGAAATACAATTAAGCCCAATTCAATAAGATATGCCTAAATCCTGGGCCTCCCTATAAGGTAGTCCTGGAGACCTTTCCCTGCGGCTGGGAAAGGCAGGCAGTGTATTACAAACCCACATCCTTTCCATTGCACCAAGGTGCCTTTTTCTGTCTATTCTTGGGCATGTACAAGTGGTTGGGGGTGGCAGCAATGCTGGCATTATTGGGAATGATTTCTCCATGTAATGTTCCAAGTAATTCTGATATAGTTATGAGAAAAGTAGGTTACATTAGATAATTAGACATAAACTCATTGCACTTGCAGGCTTCTCTCTGGCCAGCTAATCTCTCTCACTGCCACAGCAACACCCCCAGAAATTCTTCCTAGTGATCTGTTATCATCTTACACAAGAATATTTTTTTAAATAATTGACCTGTACATTCAGAACAATTATTGTGATTTTTCCGTATTATAGGGTAGAATATAAATGTGTTATGGCTCTATGTTTGAAGTCAAACTTCTTTGATGCATCACACCAATTTCAGTTTACTATATGATATTCCATATAAATTTTTAAACTTCACAGTTTATTTATAAGGTATATTTCTTGGTATATTCAGTTTAATATTCTAAGAGCATCAACAACACAAGTATCAAATATTTTAAAATTATTTGTCAGCATGCTGTTGGAGTTGGGGTAGAAATGATCGTGTAATAGCAGCCCCCTTTCCAAATGACATTTCAAACTGTTACAATAACAAGATATTAAGAGAAGCGATCATGAAGTATGGCTTGGGAAGAATATATGAATCCAGGCCAAAAATATTTAAAGCCAAAGGAACAGCTGAGTAAGTAGTTGAATTCGACCTGAGATCATTGAAATATTTTCATTAAACTACTGCAAGATGTGCTTTTGAAAACTTAAATTCAGATTCTGACATTTGCAACCTGTACACGGAGTTTCTAAAGAGCAAATAAGGTCACTTGAATGATTTACGGGGGTGTGATTGCTGAAGGCGGAGATGTTGCTGTGAGTTGCTTAGGTTATAGAAACCTTTGAAGTGTGGTTATGTAACTCTCCACATTTTTTATAATCTCTGCTTTATGTAACAAACAAAAACAAAGGACTTAATTTAGGATTAGCTAAATGCCACCTATCAAGATTATTCATGTAAAGGTCAGTTTCTGAACTAAGGAAACGCAGCATTTCAAAGTTCTACTTTTGAGATTATAGCTGTGATGGTAAAAAGAAAAAGAAAGCAAATACAGAGTTTTCTCATGAAAGTTCTACACAGGGACTTGGAACAGGTGCAAGCACGTTTCTCTGTGTGTGTTCATACAGTATGCTGCAATTAACAAATGTTACTCTTTATGTGAGCAGAGACAGGTAATTCTAACAATAGTATATTTAACAGGGGTATTCCTTTTGTTTCTGTAGCTTCAAAATAGACACATACTCTCACTCTTCCTTTGGTCAGCCTTCTTCAGTTTCCAGATGAAAGTAATACTTTTAAACGTTACTCAGAGGTATTTTTGATCATTTCTTTTTGTTAAACCCTACCTAACAATCCCTGCAACTTAGTGATGTTGACAGACAAGCACCCTCTCCTCCCTGGTAATAAAAGCCTATGATTTAGCTCAAATTTTTACCCAGGACTTTAAGATGAATCATACAGTAAGAAAAATATTTGCATGATTAAAATACCGCAGCTGCTGTAACACTTTTACCTTAGTTTAACAATTATTCATGAAGCTATAGGTAATAATGAATAATAATTCCTCAATGCACACAGATGTTTTTAGTTGTTTTTTGGAGGTGGATAGGAAGGTTTTTTCATTTCAAATAGCCATCACGGGGCTATGAAATATTTAACTGCATTTCTCTTTTTTTATCTCATAGCTCAGAAGTGCAGTGATGGTCTTCTGGCTTCAGAAAGTCACCTAACGATAGTTTGGTCAAGATTTCTATATTTTCTATCTTTTGGGAGAGAAATTAGAAGTATTACTGTAACCTTTTAAAAGCAGCACACACTCAGGTGGTGATAGTATCACTAGTGGTGTTTGTGTGAAGATAGGGGACATTTGTACCCTGGGTGATCATTTTCACCAATTTGTAAAAGGAGATACGATTACATGTTAATTGGCTCTGAGATAAATAGTAAGATAAAGCATTAGTCAGATATAAGCAATTACAGCTCTACTAAGAATATATTAGGTACTTACAACCTAGAGCTACATTTTTGACAGATGATAGGAGGATGGATGGGTGGTAAACTGACTGACAGATGTATGGCTGAATGGAGGATATAACCTGAAGTATTTAAAATTAAATCATTAAAAGATTACTATAATGATTGCTTCTCCTTTGAAAAAGCACTTAGTAAATAGGAAAGAAAATTGATATGAGAATATTGATAAAATATGCTATAATTTTGTAGAATTTCAAATTGCTATCCTAGTACCTACTTTCAGTTAGAATACTTGCTGAACGGATTTGTACAGTAAGATCCACCATCTAATAGAAACTTGTTATCTGTCATCCATTCTGCACACACTTTTCACTCACTACCAAATGCAGGCAACCTTTCTTTTCCTAGAGAACAACACAGCCAGTGTTAAAGAAGGAACTCTAAGGCATACCTTGGAAATACTGTGGGTTCAGTGCCAGACCACTGCAATAAGGCAAATATTGTAATACCGCAAGTCACATGAATTTTTGGTTTCCTAGTATATGTAAAAGTTTTTTACCCCATACAGCAGTCTATTCAGTGATCAAGAGCATCATTTCTAAAAAAAACAATGCATATCCCTTAATTTAAGATGTTTTATTGTTAAAGAATGCTAACAATCATCAGAGTTCTCTGACTGTCCTAATCTTGCCTAGTGGAGGGTCTTGCCTCCGTGTTGAGGGCACCCGACTGATCAGGGCAGTGGTTACTGAATGCTGGCATGGCTGAAGCAATTTCTTAAAATAAGACAACAAGGAAAGTTTGACACATTGGTTGACTTTTCCTTTCTCAAAATATTTCTCTGTAACATGCAGTGGTGTTAGACAGCATTTGAGCCACCGCAGAACTATTTTTTTTTTTCCAAGTGTGAAACAAAGTTTTACAGGCCTTTAAGGGCAAGATATGTTCACCATAGATGAGGAACAGGCTCACTTGTCGTGACCAAAAGGGCCCCATGGTGGAACTCTTAAAATTGGTATCATTGCTCTGAAATCCTGCCACTGCTTTATTGCTAAGCTCATGTAATATTCTTTTTTTTTTTTTTTTCGCATTTCAACAGTGTTTAATAGCATCTCCCCTGGGAGTATTTGTATATTCCATCTCAAGAAACCACTTTTTTCGCTCTTCCATAAGAAGCGAATCTTCATCCATAAAAGTTTAATCATGAGATTATAGCAATTTAGTGACATCTCCAGGCTTCACTTCTAATTCTCTACCACATCTCCAGTTTCTTGCTCTACTGAAGTTGTGAAACTCTCAAAGCTGTCCACAAGGATGGGAATCAACTTATTCCAAACTCCTGTTAATATTGATCTTTTTACCTCCTCCTATGAATCGTGACTGTTCTAAAATGGCATCTAGAGGGGTGAATTCTTTCCAGAATGTTTTCAGTTTACTTTTACCCAGATTCATAAGAGGAATCACTCTCTATGGTAGCTATAGTCTTAAAAATGTGTTTCTTGAATAAAAAGAGTTGAGAGGCAAAATTAACCCCTAAAAATAGAGTCAACCTGTCTCTCATAAGCCTCATAAATCTTTGAAACCAGGAATTGACTTCTCTCTGGCTGTGAAAGTTGTAGATGGTATCTTCTAATAGAAGGCTACACTTGCATTGAAAACATGCTGTTTAATGTGGTCACCTTCAGCAATTATCTTAGCTGGATTTTCTAGACAATTTGCTGCAGCTTCTCCATTAGCACTGGCTGCTTCACCGCGCACTTTGTGTTATGAAATATCCTCATTCCTTAAACCTCATTAACAAAACTCTTCTAGCATCAGAGTTTTCTTATGAAGCTTCAGAGATTAAAGAGAGTCAGCACCTTGCTCTGAATTAGGTTTTGCTTAAGGGCGCATTGCCGATAGTTTGATCCTCTCTTCAGACCTCTAACTCTTTTGCATATCAGCACCAGGGCTGATTTGCTTTCTCATTCATGTGTTTGTGGAGCAGAAATTTTAATTTCCTTTAAGAACTTTTCCTTTGCGTTCACAAAATGGCTATTTGGCTGGAGAAGCCAAGCTTTCATATCCAACTTTTGACATACCTTCCCCACTAAGCTTGATCATTTCTATCTTCTTCCTTTACTTCTCTTTTTTTTTTTTTTATTGTTTTTTGTTTTGTTTTGTTTTGTTTTGTTTGAGACAGAGTCTATATCTGTTGTCCTGAGTAGAGTTACATGGCACCATAGCTCACAGCAACCTCAAATTCTTGGGCTCGGGTGATCTTCTTTTCTCAGTCTCCCAAGTAGTTGGCACTACAGGTGCCTGCTATTATCACTTCTACTTTTCTATTTAAAGCAGGCGTCCTCAAAGTATGGCCCGCGGGCCGTATGCTACCCTCCAAGGACATTTATCCAGCCCCCTGAGTGTTTTTGCTGCTGCTGCCTGTCCTGCTTAGCAGCCGACTCATCCCGGGGCCCACAGTCCGGCCCTCAACGGTCTGAGGGACAGTGAACTGGTCCTCTGTTTAAAACGAATGAGGACCCCTGAAAAGGAAGAGATGTGTGACTCTTCATTTGAACACTTAGAGTCCATTATTGGGTTACTAATTAGCCTAATTTCCATATCACTGTGTCTCTAAGAATAGAGAAACCCAAGAATGGGGAGAGAGAGGGAGGAAGAGCTGATCAGTGGAGCGGTTAACACACATGACATTCATCAGTTACCATGAGTATGGTGTGTGATACCCCAAAACAATTACAGTAGTAATGACAGAGATGATCATAGATCTTCATAATATATAATAATAACATAGAAAATATAGGGCAGCACCTGGGGCTCAGTGGGTAGGCACCACCCCATATACCAAGGGTGGCAGGTTCAAACCCAGCCTCAGACAAATTGCAAAAGAAAATAGCCAGATGTTGTGGCAGGTGCCTGTAGTCCCAGCTACTCAGGAGGCTGAGGCAAGAGAATCGCCTAAGCCTAAGAGCTGGAGGTTGCTGTGAGCTGTGTTGCCATAGCATTCTACCAAGGGCGACAAAGTGAGATACTGTCTCAAAAACAAACAACAACAACAAAAAAACCCCAGAAAATATAATGATTAATAATAACATATGAATATATAATAACAATGAAAAATTTGAAGTGTTAAAAGAATTACGAAAATGTGACACAGACACAAAGTGAGAACAGGCTTTTGGAAAAAATGGCACCAGTAGTTTTATTTGGTCCAGGATTGCCACAAACATTCAATTTATAAAAAAAAAAACACAATACCTGCAAAGTTCAATAAGGCAAAGCATGATGAAAAAATTATGCCTGCACAGTGATAAAATTGGCCTGAAATATTTCACATCTAACCTTTCCTTTTAATGTATTTATTTATATAATTCATCTAAAATAGACCGTTCTCTTCTATTTAAAAAATAATTGTATTGGTCACCTTAATATCTGATGCCAGTGTTTTTTACATAACATTCTGTATCTAAACTAAATTTCTAATATGGATGTTAAATTACTTTTTTCTTCTGGGTATCAGTTGAAAGTAGCCTTTTTCAATGAATATCTCCTGCCTGACATAAAGCTGGTTAAATCTTTTGTAAGTGAAATATGATTTGCATTTCTGACATTTTTGGAGTACGCTCTTCTAATTCAGAATCTCACAGTATCAAGCTAAATGATTAGTGTTTTATATATGAAAATGTTACTCACATACCAAAAAACGTTTTCTAAAATTAGGGCATGAGTAATTACTGGATCACCGTAATTATCTAAGGGCTCCTAAGCATGTATGGATATTACAGATGAAGAAAGAGTTTTCACTTCTCCCCCAAAATAGAAAATTTTAGAGCCTTAAGCAATGTGCTCTTAGAAGCAAGTGGCTTCAGTTATAATCATGTATAAGAACATCTCTAATTCCATTAATGTGGTTTTATTTGGCCTCATGTTTGGAAAATCCTCAATTAATTCTTAATTTGTGAAATTAGTTGTGGGCTTTCTTTTGTAGTTGTGTGGTATCACCTATTGAATAAGGAAAGTGTTGTTTAGAAATTACCCAGTAAAATGATTAAATTAACATATTACTTAATAAAGTGTAATCATATTACCTATCTTATATTGGCAGACAAGCGTTTTAGTTCAGGAATATTAATTGAAACAGAAAATTTTATTTGCCCATAAAATTATAAACATTACCATGAGTTTTTTTCCCTCTCATGAGTTCTTTATTATTTAGGGAGAGAACCAGTGTTTACTTTACTTCTCTATCAACATTTGCCCTTTTTGCCCAGCTAACGAAAACAAAAGAAAAATAATTTTCCATAGTGATAGCACTTTCCCCCTAATCGTAAAACATTATTTTCTTCAGTTAGTTCTCTTACCCTAGCGTTTTTGTCTTCCAAGGGCTCATGTAACTTGTATGGCCTTCAGAAGTCATGAGAATTTGCTGTTGTAATATATGTAAACATAGAGAAATTTGCTCTCATGGCTGAGATAGTGATTAGGATGATGAGCTCTAGACTGGGATCATCTCAGGGTTCAAGTTCCATCTCTACCCTGTGTTTGGGTCATGAAAGTAACCTCATCGTTTCTCGACTTCTTCATTTCTACCCATACTCTACTTCATCTCAAAACCTACCCCTAGAATTGTTGTCAGAATTAAATGAGTTAATGCGAGGGAAAGGTCTGGCAATACAGTTACCCGTGTATTATGGGCTCAGCAAGTGTTAGCTTCTGTTATCATTACTGTAATTATCAATATTCTAAAAGTACACTAGAAATTTGATAGTAAAAGGAAGGAAATGAAAGGACATGAGAAGTAGCTACCAATCTGCTGTTTGCATTTCCTGGTCCTACTTATTTTTTCATGTCTTAGTCCCTATTTCACCACCACACGATGATTCCCTTTAGTCCCTTCATAGTACTAGAATTAAAAGTCTTCTGCTTTCTGCCAAATCCTTTCCTCACTCTTGCACTATTTCCTCTCCTTTGCTTTCCACCCATTCTTTGTGTTACCTTTGTTTCTTTCAGATCTAAACCCAATCATTTATTCTCCTTCCTTAGACTCTTCCCTTGAAAAATCCACAGATTCTCACAGCTTCATCTATGAGCTCTGTGAAGATGCTCACTAATCATCCCTCCTACCTTGTGTGATTTTGTGATGTTTAATGATTTTAGGCAATACTGGGCAGCATAGAATCATAGATTTTCGGAACAGCAAAGAACCCTGGCATAATATGGTCCAGCCTGTTCAAATTAAATCAAATTACTTGATTTAGGAGATCTGTAAGCTTGTTTTAGGAGATGATTTCAAATTTAGTATCCAAAAGTTAAATTTGCATGACACATCACAGTGTATGCTTTTATTTACATTAAACCACGTCATCCTCCCATCATCTCAGTGATGCTGGTCAGACAAATATTTTTACCCTCAATCCACATAAGAGGATCAGAAAAAGTTATAAGTCTTACAAGGTCATATTCCTAGTAAATGAATAAATGTGATTTAAATTTTTTCTCTAACTTTGGTACAGTTTTACATTTGGGAACCAGATAGCTCATCCCCCCTAGAAATGCCATTAAAATACGTGAAGTGTGTCTCACTAATTAGAATTAGAGTTTCATTTTCTTCTCTACTTATATTTGTAGAAGTTAATGGTGCCTCTGACTAAATGTTGTTTTTTTGCACTGTTATTATCATCCTAATTTCTGACACTCAGAAGGAGGGATCAATGTAAGTAGAAACATTTTTAGGCCTTATGAAAATTTTCACACATTGTTTATCTTTAATGTGTGCAATGTGACGTTTTGATAGGCATTGTGAAAATGTTACTGCACTCAAGTTAACTACATATCCATCACTTTACATAGGTACCAGTTTTTGTGGAGTTAGAACACTGAAGATCAACTCTCTTAGCACATTTCAAGTATACAGTAGGTTGTTATTAACTATAGTGACCATGTTGACCAACTATAGTGATCATGTTATTAACTATAGTGACCACGTTACATTTCTAGAACTTATTCATTTTACAAATGAAAGTTTGTGCCCTCTGACTAAAACCCTCCTGTATTCCCCTCTCCCAGCCCATGACACTCATCTTTATGAGTCCAGCTTATTTAGATTCCACATACAAGTCAGGTCGTACAGTATTTGTTTTTCTGTGTGTTGGCTTATTTCACTTAGCATAATGTCTTCCAGGTTCATTAGTATTATTACAGAATAGCTGAAAGGATGTAAATAAGTAATAAGATCAACTATATCCTGTGTACAAGAAACTATCTTTAACTTCAGTTACTTGTAAAGAAACAGGTAGGCTGGGCTCCGTGCCTGTGGCTCAATCAGCTAAGGCGCCAGCCATGTACACCTGAGGTGGCGGGTTTGAATCCCCAGCCTGGGCCCGCCAAACAACAATGATGGCTGCAACCAAAAAATGGCCGGGCTTTGTGGCAGGCGCCTGTGGTCCCAGCTACTTGGGAGGCAGAGGCAGGAGACTCGCTTGAGCCCAGGAGTTGGAGGTTGCTA
>CAUYQV010117182.1:0-20434 GCA_963574575.1 Galagoides demidoff
GCCATGGCATCACAGCTCATAGCAACCTCCAACTCCTGGGCTCAAGCGAGTCTCCTGCCTCCGCCTCCCAAGTAGCTGGGACCACAGGTGCCCACCACAACGCCCGGCCATTTTTTGGTTGCAGCCATCATTGTTGTTTGGAGGGCCCAGGCTGGGGATTCGAACCTGCCACCTTAGGTGTACGTGGCTGGCGCCTTAGCCGATTGAGCCACAGGCGCCAAGCCCAAGCTGCCATTCTTTCTCAGCTAAATTGTTACAAAAGCTTCATAGCTGGTCTTCCTTCATCCACTTGGATCCTTTATAATTCATTCTCGACACAGTATCAAGAATGATTTTTTAATACAGATCTTATTTTATTGCAGCCCAATTCATAATTGCTAGCTCATGGAAGAAGCCCAAATGCCCATTGACCCACAAATGGATCAATAAATTGTGGTATATGTACACTATGGAATACTATGCAGCCCTAAAGAAAGATGGAGACTCTACCTCCTTCATGTTTATATGGATGGAATTGGAAAATGTTCTTCTTAGCAAAGTATCTCAAGAATGGAAGAAAAAGTATCCAATGTACACAGCCCTATTTTCTTTTCTTTTCTTTTTTTTTGAGACAGAATCTCACTATGTTGCCCTCAGTAGAGTGCGGTGGCATCACAGCTCACACAACCCCCAACTCTTGGGCTTAAGTGATTCTCTGGGACTACAGGTGCCTGCCACAATGCCCAGATATTTTTTTGGTTTTAGTTGTCATTGTTGTTGTTTGACAGGCTGGGGTAGGCTCAAACCTGCCAGCTCCCATGTATGTGGCCAGCACCCTGGCCACTGAGCTATAGGTGCTGAGCCTCAACAAATGTTTTTAACAAATTAGTTAATTAGAGATCCAAAAAAGCATAAAATAGGAAGCTTATTGTTGCCTGTCAATTGGTGTTTGTAATTTAGGTTTTTTTCTAATTCTTCCTTTCTTTCTTTCTTTCTTTTTTTTTTTTTTTTGAGACAGAGTTGCCCTAGAGTGCCGTGGCAGCAGCCTCACTCACAGTGACCTCAAGCTATCCTCCTGCCTCAGCTTCCCTATGGTAGCTGGGACTATAGGTGCCTACCACAACTCCTGGCTAGTTTTTCTATTTTTAGGAGAAATAAAAATAAAGGTCTTATTCTTACTCAGGCTGGTCTCAGACTTCTGAGCTCGAGTGATCCACCCACCTTGGCCTCCCAGAGTACTAGGATTACAGTGTGAGCCACTGTGCCTGGCTGATTTTGTTTTTTTTAATGACTCTTCCTAGTGCTGACGGGATGAAGTAAAATGAGTAATCTCATATTCTTGACAAAAAAAGGATTTGACAACATAGTTTTTGACAAAGCACTTCCACTTTTAGGAAGTAACTCTATGAAATATGAACCCCCCCCAAAATCTTATACATAAAATGTTTCCCAAATTTGGAAATATTAAAATTGCAGCAACATGGAATACTGCGTAAATGGTATATACAACCTATCACTCAATAAAATATTCTGTAGCTATCAAAAATGATTACTAAATTTATATAACATTTTAAAAGCAAGAAATCCTCCTTTCAAACCTAGTGCTAAAAAAATAAAAGTATATAACATACTCCAAAAAAGTGAAAAAAAACCCAAAAAAACCACGGACATTGTGATCACATCCATGGAAAACATGCAGAGACTCACGCAGAAAATGTTAACCAGCGGGACTAGATTTGATTTCTGTCTCCTTAGATACAAATAGCGCGGATTTAGGTAAGTTAATGTCTACAGCTCAACTTCCTCACATTTATTATCATGTGATATGAGTGACAAAATAACTGATTTCATGGGAGTGGTGTGGGGAAGTAAATGAGTGCTAGGGCTGCCGTAGGCTATGCACTCAACAAACAGGATGAACGCAGTGATTCTCATGAGGGCCATGGAACTTCGGAGTTTCATCTTTGTTTCTCCAATCCTGTGATGTGTACTAATGCCCACATCCTGAGGGCAGTCTCTTCATCCTCCTGCCCCACCCTCTCTAAGAAATATCCAGCTCTTCTAAAAAGGTTGTATTACCTTTTTGGAGTATAAAATACAACCTTTTTGGTTGGAAGTATGGAGAAACCTTAAAGAACTCAACCTGGACCTCCCATTCGATCCTGCAATCCCATTACTGGGCATCTATCCAGAAGGAAAAAAAAAAAAAAAAACCTTTCATTATAAAGACACTTGTACTAGGCTGCTTATTGCAGCCCAATTTACAATCACTAAAATGTGGAAACAGCCTAAATGTCCTTCAACCCAGCAATGGATTGGTAAGCTGTGGTGTATGTATACCATGGAATATTATCCAGCCATCAAAAACAATGGAGATTTTACAGCATTTGTACTAACCTGGATGGAGGTGGACCACAATATTCTTAGTGAAGCATCACAGGAATGGAGAAGAAAGAATCCTATGTATTCAACTTTGATATAAAGACAATTAATGACATGGTGGGGAATGGGGAAAGGGGACAGAGAAGGAGGGAGAGGGGTGGGCAAGAAAAAAAAATAAGAAAGAAATTAGTGACTAATTCTTATATAAATTGTATTTAATTTGGACCAAAGTACATTACTTAAACATTAATTTTTAATTCAACATGCTAATATGTTGTTCATCATATTGCATCCTCATTTATAAGTGAAATATGTTTGTAATTTCCCCCTTGTATAATATATTTTCCCCAATTTTAATATCAGGTGTACCCAGATTAAGTAGAATGATTTTGAAGTATTTCTTTTTCTAATGTCTATAAGATTCAGCATGATCTGTTTTTTAAAATTATCTGTTACTTTATAAATATTAGTTGTCTATTTTTTTGAGACTTTGGAAAAAACAAAATAAGAAGAAGTTAACTGATCAAGTATTCTATAATAGACATACTTCTATCTGACAATGTGAATGTTACTTTCTTTGCACTATTACTATTATTATTGCTTAATATTTTGTTGCAGCAATCATCTGACTTCTTTTCTGAATGTATTTATCTTCATTTGTTCTTTATGAGGTTTTTGTTCTCAGTCTTTATGTTAAATATTGTTATTGTCATTAAATTTAGCCTTTTTAATTCTGTAAAGACAAAAGTGGAAACCTAATATACACATGTATTAGTAAGCAAAATTAATTTAAAAAAAAAGAAAGAAAAGAAATATCCAGCTCTGGATCATTTGGCCCCTGGCACTCATGCCCTTCCTCCTAGGAATTCCCACCGTGCTTCCTTCTTGAGCCCATAGCCTGGTAACGATCTTGTGTTGCCTAAAGTTCATCACTGCGTTTTATGTGTATATACCAATGCCCAATCTGCCAATGTGGCTCTCAGGACAGGGCATCACGAGCCCCTCCTCTATGGCACACAACTAACTATAGCTCAACAGGTTGATCTGATTTTTAAAGTACGTTGATTTAGTGATCAGAGAGCTAAAGCCTGTAAGGAGGGGTGTCTGATCTTTTTTTTTTCTCTGCTGCACATTGCAGAAATAAAAATTATCTTGGGACACATATTAAATACACAAACACTAATAGTAGCTGAACAGCAGGAAACGGTCCGTGCATACTTTTTGTGATATCCAATACCACAGATAATAATAACAAAAAAAGTCCTCATAAAATCAGCATGGGGCCTACGGGCTGCAGGTTGGGCACCCCTGATAGAGTATCCATGATTCAGTGTTCTTTTTCTGTTTCTTCTTTAATCATATTTTGTTTCCATAGCCATATTGTCGTATAAGAGCTAAAAAACAAAGCTTGGATTGGTTTTTGCTGGTCTGTGTCTTATATCCACTTAGTTTTACAACTCAACAGAGCCTGCAGAGCGACACCATCCTTGTTTCCAAGATGAATTAATTCTGTATTTCCCCTGCACAGAAATAAATGTCATAAGGAGGTCAGTGGTGATTAATTTCTAGAGCAAAGGATATACCAGGTGGAAAGCCAGAGGGTAAGTAGTATAAGACTTCTAAGAAAAGAACCTTTTGTAAGGCAAGATTTCAGTCAAATTCAATTACAACTGTGCTCTCAACCCAAAGGTAAATGGCTCTGCTTAAAGATTTTTATGCCCATTATTTCCCTAGGGCGGGAGCCTTGCAAGCAGATACCTTTAATTGTGCCAGCTCCTTTGTGTTTTTCACAATTAGCTTATCTCCAATGGTATAAACACATACACGATGACAGTCCCCGCTTATGGAGTTATTTACAGGAAAATAAAGGCAACTTTAACTTCGAGAATTGGTTTTAGAGAAATCAGATTAAAGCTTATATACACATATGAAATAACAGACAATAGATTAAAGCTATTGCTGCTTCCCCTAAATTATTTTATTAGAACAAACATATTAATTATACTGAAAGCAAACTTGGACCCTATGGGTTTCTAAAGAAAATTCCTTTGTAGCACACGGCAGGATTTCCCACCATTTTTCTCTTTCTGATGAAATTAACTCCCCATGGTTGGTCAGCAGGATAATCTAATTTTAGCCAATCAGCTTGGGAGCTGTCGTTGACCTCACAAAGGGAGAGAAAGGTATCTGCAGTCATAGCAACCACCCGCTCGGCTCTGATCATCTCTGGACCCTTCCGCCTAATGACAGACACCGGCTTGCTTCTTAGATGATTAATCTTTTCCCCTGTGAACCTCCTTGAATACATTAGCCAAACAAGTCTGATAAATTTGTTTATCCCAAGACAATCATTAGAAAATTACCTGCAAAAGTAATTCTCACTAGAGCAGTTTGTGAATGGAAAGCCATATGGCAGATAAAAACAGAAATAAGCAATAAAAATCTCTCCCTGCATGTCGCAACAGGTTAGGAAAGTTTTTACCCCTTTAAGCTCCATCATTTTGTACTGAATGACAAAAGCACAGCAGCCTTACGGCCATTTTACATGAGCAATAGAACCCTTCTTCTAGACACTAGTTATTTGGCCAAGCAACACTGCAAGCCTACTGTGTGCTGGGCTCTGAGGATACACAGGGAATTTGAGCTCTCACTGCCTTCCCGGATCTCGCCATCCAGTGGGAGGAGACAGATGTGTAAACAGATAATTACAGAGCGCCATGGGGGCAGTAATGGGCAGAACAGGGCTCAGAGCACTGGCAGAGAATGGATAACTGTTTTCCACAGCTAACACTTTACTGTAGCACCGTTCAGATTAGGCAAAAATTAAAAATGAGGCAGGGCTTTCCAGGAGATGAAGTAGTCTAGGCAAAGAGGACGGTATTGGAAAGCACGAGCTTACGGGTGACTGTGATAAACTCCTGGGCAGCAAAATTCCTGAAGCCACTAGATAGTCACCTCACCCTCTGGATCGGGACAAAGTTGAAGGAATTTGGAGGAAGGTCTGAACACATGTTAGGGTCTCAGGGACACTAAGACAACAGAGATGGAAAGGAAGGGCCAATTTGGAAATCCTTCCTGAGGTTGAATCAGGAGAATAACCCCGTTGGTGTCCCCTTGCGAAGCCCTTCGCCTGTAGAAAGGAGAGGCAAGGAGCCTTCGTCGCAGCCACACTGCGTGGGCCTTCCTTCCACAGTCAGCGGACCCACCCCCGAAGGCTCGGGTGGCGGGTGAGTGCAGGGCAGGCCTGCGTTCCCCTAAAGAGGCCGATGAGACAACTGTGACGACTAGGGTATGCTCATCAGTTTGGCAAAAACCTTATTGACCCTACAGACTTTTATAAGCCAACACCAGATGGGAAGAGGGGAGGGAAAGAGGGAGGGAGGGGTTGAGGGGAGAGAGGGAGAGAAAAAGAAAAAAACTTGTCGGCTCAGCACCTATAGCTCAGTGAGTAGGGCACCAGCCACATACACTGAAGGTGGTGGGATCAAGCCTGGCCCGGGCCTGCTAAATAACAATGACAACTGCAATCACAAAATAGCCTGACCTTGTGGCGGGTGCCTGTAGTCCCAGCTACCTAGGAGGCTGAGGCAAGAGAATCTTGTAAGCCCAAGAGTTTGAGCTTGCTGGGAGCTGTGATTCCATAGCACTCTACCCAGGGTGACATGGTGAGACTCTGTCTCAAAAAAAAAAAGAAAGAAAAGAAAAGGAAAAACTTTTGTAAAGTTTTTAAGATTTGAAAGACAATATGGCCTAAAAACCACATTACTAGCAAAAGAGAAAAAATTCCATGTAATGATTATATTTCAGGCACATGTACAGCAGGCTCTGGGACACCAGGAGAAGGGGGTGATTGGTAGGAGGTAGGCACATGGGTGACTAAGTAGGGTGAGTTCTGCGCCTTAAGAGCAGGCTGTGCACGGAGGTGTAGGAGCACAGAGGCGGCAGAGGTCAGCCTGTGTGCACCCTGTCTGAGCAAGCGACAGGCCACCTCACCGAGTTCCCGGCTTCACACTCGAGGCCTGATAAACATACTTTATTCACACTGCACGGCATCTTGAGGAGTGCTGTTTTTCTATGACATTTTGTAAATGGGGAAAATGGAGCTCAGAGATTAGAGAGCTTATCTACTAAAGTCACTTAATTATTAAATGATGCATCTAGGATTTGAACACAAGTCTGTATAATTCCAAAAAATTACCTAAACGAAGTTTGGGTACTTTTCATTACATTGTCAAGTTACAGAAATACACTTTAAGCCCATTTCACAAATTTGGGTTCTTTGAGACTAGAAGATCAACCTGTATTCAGGAAGGAAATACCCATATTCACACAGTGAAGAACCCTTTCCTAAATTGCCCTGTCTTCCTTATTTTTTCTTCAGAAAAGCAGACCAGGAGGCAGCATTCTCCAAAGAGCCAGGGCACAGAGGGCTGCCTTGTGAAAGACCCAGTATTTCAATTCCAAAGGACACAAGTTACACATTTAATTTGTTTTTTAAAAATCTCTGCAGCCCCTGGAGATTTGTTGGATGCGTCCCCTCCCCCTCTCTCATGCTGCAAGTCCATACTCTTCCTTTTTACAGAGGAGCTCTCCATCAATAATAATAGGTCCTCTGTCTTCCCCTCTGAAACACATCCGAACTATTAACCTTAATCTTACCTCTGTAAAGGTAATGCAAGGAGAAGAGAGGCTGTGTGACCGTAAGTCCCTACTTGAGAATAAGAAGCCCTTATCATTTAACCCAGGACTGCCTGCAAACTCAGGAGCGTAGGGCAAAAAAATTAGACCTCCCATACCCGTACAAAATGATCTTTTCATTCACTTTTCAGCATTAGCCAGGGGGAGTAACCTGTAGGACAAATCTAAAAAAAATGTCTGATAATCCACCCCTATCCCTGTCAATAAACCCATCCCTGTTTTCTTCGTCATCCAGAACTGTCCACGGGTAAAGTCATAAGGCCCCTGGGCATGGGCACCCCATGAAGATGTAAATGTTTCAGGGAAGCAGAGCCAGAAGTCGAGGGCATTTTTCCAGTGCAGGGGCATTCTGGATTCAATAATGGACCTAACCAGCACTTGGGAATACCAACATGATTTAAATCCTGTTGAGTATTAGTTACTTAGTTATTTAATATTAGTATTAGTAGTATTCCCTTGTCCTTTAGGATGAGAGAATTGGCTATAACCTTTGGCAAGCATGGTGAGGTTCAAAAAGGACCACCATCTCTAGCAGTGAACTAGAAAGAAAACCAGGGCCAGGACAGAAAGACCACACTAGTGTGTACGTATCTCTAAGTGTTTCCTGCTCTCCCAGTCTCCAGAGTTTCTTCTAAATCATGTTGTGTGCCATTGATAGAAGAATTGTTTCTCCTGCTCAAGAACCTACTGTAGCTCCCTGTGGCCTCCTATTACTATAGTGTTCATACATTCTGGTTCACCCGGATAGAATGGCTCATACATGTGATCCTTGTGCAATTACTAATAGAATTTCCCATTGCCCTCAGTAGTGTTCCATTTGGCTAATTAGCCATGTGGTCACCATATCTTCCACCTACTTCAAACACCTATACCGAACTTGCCTTGCTCTTTTATCCTCAGGCGTCCTCAACTCATCTGGTGTTCATCTAAAGGGATTAAATTGTATATAGCACTATGATTTGATTGCCCCTGCAAACTGAATAGAACTGTTTTACCATCCTAACTACACTGAGTCATGGCTCTTAAACATTTTAGTAAGTTACATGTTTAGTAATTTGCATATTCCAGTAAGCACAAACTCGTTTTTGGAGCTATGAACGTTAAATATGGGTGTGGTGGAATCTTGACTTTGCCACTTACAAGCTGTGTGGCCACAAACAAATAATATATCCTCTTTCAAATCTCAGTTTCCTACTATGTAAATATACGGCTAACCTATGACTAACTCACAGCTTAGTCATAAGCTTTAGGCAAGAAGCTCCAGTAACGTGCCTATTGCACACACGCTGGGCAGTGGTCGGGGTCACGGGCCGGGCAGCCCCACCCCGTTCTGCAGACAGCCCCTCCACACAGGGTGCCCTCACCTGCAGCTACGATGCACTGCATCCTTTGATCACAACTTGAAGGCATAGCTAGGGATTGGTGATGTCTCAGGTAGAGCTCCCCAGAACCAAGCCTGAGGTGGAAGTTCTTTTCAAGTGATTTATTGAGAAAGAGCACGAGGGATGCAGGATAGAGCACATAGGGAAGGGAAGAGGCGCCAAGCAAATCTGATCCCAGCTTTAGATGAGCGTCAGTCTGATGCATGGAGGAACCCTGGAGCACAGAGTATATCGGCGTTAACCCTAGCTTGAGGTTCCATTCGTTTCTGACCTGCCCATGGGCCTATAATGACCCCACTGCACGGGTCAACCTCATGAAGTCGGGAGGCCTGTGCATTTCATATGTGTTAAGTCACTGAATTTCTCTAAACCTCAGTTCCTTCATCTCCAAAATGGCAGTGATGTCACTTACACTGTAGATTGTTGTAAGGATGTGGAAATAACACATCCCAATCCCAACAGTAAATGGGCACATCTTTCCGCCATCCGCTGATGTCTCTGAGTACTTTACGCGTGGTATCTGTGCATACGGTTCTTAAGTAGATGTCTTTGCTCACACTTTCTCTGCTTTCAGACTCTACCACCTCAAAGTGGCACTGAACATATGCATGAAAGGCAAACACACAAATAGCTGTTCACACATGTCCTCTCCACCTGCACCCACCTTAAAATGGCCTCCCATGTGTCCCGTTCTTTAAGCTCCCAAACCCTGGTCCAAATGTCACCTCCCCTTTCAGCCTCGTCACCTTTCTCAAATTCACTCTGACCTTGCTCTTCTCTAAAATCCTTTCCACTTACTTCCATGCAGCTTAACATTTAATGGATTCCTCACTGTTCGGTATTTGTTTGGTCTCTTCTAACCAGATTTTAAATTTCTACTTCTCTGTTTCCATCTCCATGGCTCTCCAGGACTCAGCTTCACCCAGGCAGTCCGTCAGAGGCCCAATATAGCCTTTTGATCTAATTAAGAAGTGTTTCTCGTTCAGAAGGACAATGAAATACCTTGGTTGACCATTTTAATAGTCAGGATTCTCAAAGATAGCAAACTCTTTTCCTGCGATCAGAAGTGCTCGGCTGACCACCTGGACCGGCAGTGCGTGTAGAGGGAATGATAATGGTTCCCCTGTCATTTAGCTCACAGATGAATCCTAGGTGAGATTTTCCTGTTGGATTCTAACGGTTTCTGAAAATTGGTGCCATAGGAGGTGCGAAGTGGAGAGCCCAACATAGCTCTGATTATCAAGGGCAGTCTGTGTGCGCATTACAATAACATCAGCAGGGCTGGGCTGCTTTACGCATCCTGAAATCTCTTATTACATCAAACCTTAACTATTCAACAAGTACCACGTGTTCTAATTTATGCAACTGGTATGTTTCTGGAAAGTTGATATAAAGTGGCCTGTTTGGGGAGAGTGCATCAAATTATATTTAAAATTCCCTTGGAGTATTCCCTAAGTGATGGTATTATGCTATTGAGTATTTTCCTGTAAATAATTACCCATGTGTTTATTTGGTTCATTTTAATGTAGAGTTTTTGGCATTTTCAATCAGGACGTACTAAGTCTTTCTCTTTACATAAGATGTAAAAGCTACCATGATCCAATATTATTCTCTTATCATTTTCCTGCAGTCCAAAGTAGGTTATTTTACCTATTTTAAAATACCATCTACTTCTATATCATAATCCCCATTTTCTGGATAAGAAAATGAAAATCTATAGACGTTAAATACCGAGGGTGACCCAGCATATTAATTCGCGAAGGCTGTCGTAACAAAGTACCATGGTCTAGTGGCTTAAACAGAAAAAGTGTTATTTCCTTATAGTTCTGGGGGTTACAAGTCCAAGTTGAGGCAGCAACAGAATTGATTTTTTCTGATATCACTCTTCTTGGCATCTAGATGGCTGTCAGTGATCAACTGAAAGTCTGTGTTCCCCCCAAATGTACATGTGGAAGCTCTAATCCTCCATGAGATGATATTTGAAGGTTGGACCTTTGGTGAGATATTAGGTTTAAAAGAAGTCATGGGGACCCATGATGAAATTAGTGCCTTATAGAAGAGAATCTCTCCCTCCCTGCCCTGCTCCCTACATGCACACCAAGGAAAGGTGGCATGAGGGTATAACCAGGAAGAAAGCCTTCACCGAGATCCAGAGCGTGCTGGCACCCTGGTCAGACTTCCAGCGTGCAGAGCTGTGATGAACAAATGTTTGCTGGTCAAGCGCCCAGTCTGCGGTATTTGTTAGAGCAGCCTGAGCCAAGCTGCCCTCGCCTCCCTGTGTCTCCACAGGCTCTTCCCTCCATGTGCGCCCATGTCCTAACTGCCTCTTTTCACAAGGACACCAGTCATATTGCTTTGGGGTTCAGCTCAATGACCTCATTTACCTTTATTACCTTTTTAAAGACCTATTTCCAAATACAATCACGTTCTGAGGTACTGGGGGTTAGAGCTTCAACATATGGATCTGGCAGGGGAACCCAATTCAGCACACAGCTAAAGAGTGAGGAGTCGGGATAGAACCCAGAGATGCCAAGACCCAGTCCAAGACTCTCTTCCACTGCACCCTTCTGTCTTTACTCATTCCTAGCTACAATTGTCTGCAGAATTCAGAGTAAGGATTAAGGAAATGTAAGGTTTCGTTTACATTTCTATGTTCCATCTACAGACATTGTTTACTATAACATAATATACGTGGTATGTATAACTGAAAGTTACATGGAGTATAATGAAATTTATGGAGAAAATAAGGTTGGTCAGACCCCTAGAGATCCGTGAAATTTTGTGATCAGACACATGAACAGTTTTTAAAAGCCTTCAGCAGTGAAGTCTCTATTGGCATTTGCACTCAGCCTCGAAGCAGTCTCTATCATTTGTATCGTTAAACCCCACAGTTTGAGAGCTGTCTCCTTTTAAAACGTGCGTATTGATTAAAAGTTGCTTCTAATGGAGACCACTTTCATCAAAATTTAAAAATCTGATCTTGAGTGAAGACTTTACAAAGATTGTACCTTCATGCTTTCCTTAATGTTGTGTGTGAGTACCTTGCTCATGGGGACCAGTGAGCCTTGCAGATATTCTAATTCACAAAGTCCACACACGCTACTATCTCCAAGAACTGGCACAATGATAATTACCATTCTAAGAGCTACCATTTAACAAGCACGTGCTAGGTGCCAGGCCCTGGGCCAAGGCTTTTCCACAGTTACAATCCTCATGACGATTCTGCAAAGTAGGTAATTTTATCGCCATTTTCCTCTGGGTAAACATCAGAGAAGTGATGGAACATCTCTTAAAAACACACAGAGACCCAGCCTAACTCCAAAAGCTTACAGTTGTCTGTGTTAACTGTCATCGTGTTAGTTTAATCCTGTTATTCTGAGCATTTGTCATCTCGTTACATTTTTCTTCTGTTCTATTATCTCTCACAATCTAGACTTCTCTGTAAATTTGATGAACATTACATATACCATCATCCAAGTCATTAATAAAGCCACTGAACAGAACAGAATCAAGACGAGGTCACTCCCTCTTCGAGAGACTCTTTCTCTAGGATCACACAGGCATGCTGTTAATCCATCCAGCTCTCCTGTCATTCGTCCTGCCCTGGATACATCCATAATGTTTTCATGAGATTCTATCTCTTGCTGAGACTAAGATACAGTTTGTCAATGAATTTTGCTCTTCGACCAATCCAAAGGAAAATGAACCCACAAATGTCTCTGCTTTTCTTTTAGACACTTTGGAATCATCAGATTTATGATTTGTCTCAATTATTGCCCAGGATTAGCCTCAAAATTCAGTAGTCCAACTTATTCCCATTTTGATAATAGTGACCGCGTGATATATGTGTTATGTATAACTGAAAGTTAACATGAACTATAATAAAATTTATGGAGAAAATAAATTTCTCCATAAATTTCTTACCTGCTGGCCTCACTCAAGTGCCTGCAACATCTTGCTAAGTTGCGTTAGTGCTGGATTAATGACCATATCTGCAGGGTCTGCCCTCGTCCTGCCCGCTCTATCATCAAGTGGAAGTGTGAATCCATTGGAAGGCGTGGGTATGCCTAGACATGAAAATCTCGGTCTGTCCTACTCACGTGCATCCTCTTACCCTGCATTTAGGGTCTGGAGACCATGCTCCTCAAAAGAAAAGAAAGGAGTTGGATGTCTCTGCCTTCTTTCCACCAGCCCCTAATACTGCATGCTTTCTCAAGGTGTACTTCTTATTCCTCCTTCTCGGAATATCATTTTTGTAGTCTGCAGTTTCACAAGGCTCAGTGCATTTTTCAGTTAAACCTTCTTACGCACTCTGAAAAAGACCAGGCCATTCTTTTCCATTAATCCTCACTTACTGGCCATTCTTCCCCCACCAGTCTATGTGCCCTATAATTTGAGCTCATTAAAGAACTTCCTGGACAATCCCATCTCTCTCTTTAGGTATCTTTCCTACTTCTGAAGCAAGATTTTGGCCTTATGTTTTTGTCTCAAACCACTTTGAATACAAAGGTGTGTTTGCCTGGCAGGCTTATGAGTGTCGGGAGATACTGTAGCATATGTTCTGGAATTTGACGGTCTCTTCATTTACGCAGTAATTCACCTAAAAGCTGAACAAGTTAGAAGGGCTTGTAAAGATTTCATCCATAGCTTGGATTTGGTTCTTACTTTTACATTTTTAAATGTTTTCATGTGATAAACATACTGCTTTACTTCCGAGAGACCTATAGGTAATCCTTGAAATATACAATTCTTTGTGTTTGTTTTTAATTTATAAATCTGTGGTATTAATTTTAACATATTAACATCAACATAGAACAAATCCATTCAGTTAAAATCTTCATACCGTTTTACCAGACACTGTCTTGGTTAAATAGTACATTAGTAATCGTAGCCACATAGCTCCACTAAATGTTTTAATTCACCTGTATCAGGAGCACGTGGCAGGCACAGCAGGATACCTCCCGCTTCTGCCAGGTGCTGGGCCAGGAGCAGGTGGGCACCCTGTCTCCAGCACACAAAGGGTTATTGAATGGTATGAGCCCAAACACACTCCACCAAAAGTTCTAAGCTCTGTAAAAATCGGGGGAGGGGGGAAGGATTTGGCAAAGCCAAAACACATTTTTCAGTATATCCAGCTTTAATTTTTGAGCTCATGTGAATTCTAAGAGGGATTTAATTCATTTGGGCTTTTTATTAGTAATTTATTCTGAACTCATCAAAATATAACATTAAAAGAATATTTGATATCCACAACATTCAAATTTTGAGTCAGTTTCTTAAAATTATAGTAAGTCAGAATCAAGTCCTAGCCATCTAAAATTTGTTTCAAATCCAGAGCCCCTTACTCAAGGTAAGGCCTTACAAATAAACAGTGGGTCTGCTACTCTCCCCTCTAGAAGACTAAAGCCATGTTTGCTGAGAGAAGTCCATAGTCTATAAACAAAAGCAACCAACACACACCACATATATTTCAATAAATCTATAATCACAGATTAAATTAACCAGTTAAAACACAGAGGTTGTTGAGGACTAAACCCAGGAATGTGCTACTTACCAGAGGCACATCTAAAATAAATTGAGAATAGGAAGAGTTTTAAAAATCTTGTGGCCAGTGTGGTGGCTTAACTTAAGGACAGGAGTTTGAGACCAGTCTGAGCAAAGGTGAGACCCCACCCAGCTCTACAAAAACCAAAAAGTAGCTGGGTGTGGTGGCATATACCTGTAGTCCCAGCAACTTGGGAGGCTAAGGCAAGAGGAGCATTTAAGCCCAGCAGTTTGAGGTCACTGTGAGCTAGGCTAAGGCCCTAAAACTCTAGCCTGGATGACAGAACGAAACTCTGTCTCAAAAAAAATAAAATACGTTTCTGTTCAATATGCCAAATACTGACATGCTGAGTAATCACTTATAAAAGCCAGATACTCGGGCATATATGTGCATCTACACATGTATATGCATACATGGACATATGCATGTAGATATTCCTCAATTTACAACTGGGTTACATGCAGACAAATCCATCGTAAAGTCAGAAAATCTAAAGTGGAGCCACGGTAAGTTGGAGACCAGATACACATGTCCATGTGTACGGTGTGTGTGTGGAGCTGGGATTTCCAGAACCAGAGGCTTAGCTTATATAAAACCATCTCTTTGGCATAAATATTCAATAGTGGGGCTCAGCGCCTGTGGCTTAATCGGCTAAGGCTCCAGTCACGTACACCTAAGGTAGCGGGTTCGAATCCCCAGCCTGGGCCTGCCAAACAACAATGATGGCTGCAACCAAAAAATGGCCGGGCGTTGTGGTGGGTGCCTGTGGTCCCAGCTACTTGGGAGGCGGAGGCAGGAGACTCGCTTGAGCCCAGGAATTGGAGGTTGCTATGAGCTGTGATGCCATGGCACTCTACCCAGGGGGATAGCTTGAGGCTCCGTCTCAAAAAAAAAATAAAAAATAAAAAATAAAAAGATAAAATTTCTTTGCTTACTTTGTTATTGGAGGATCTATCCAACACAGCCAGAGGGGTTTTAAAATCTCCAGCTCTTATAGTGTTGGAGGAAATTGAGTTGCGCATGTCAGGTAGCGTCTCTCTCATAAATTAAGGAGCTTTCTGGTTGGGTGCATAAATATTAATCATTGAAATCTCATCATGTTGAGTGTTTCCCTTCATAAATATGAGGTGACCATCCTTATCTTTCCTTACTTTTGTTGGTTTAAACCCTATTGTATCTGCAAATAAAATTGCAACACTTGCTTTTTTTCTGATTTCCAATTGCCTGAATTATAAATGACCATCCCTTCGCCCTGAGTCTGTATTTATCTTTTAGGGTAAGATGAGATTCTTATATGCAGCAGATATCTGGCCTGAGTTTGTGAATCCAGTCAGCCAACCCGTGCCTCTTTATAGGGCAATTTAAGCCATTCACATTAATTGAGAGTAGCAATAAGCCTGGTATTATATTGGGTGTCAAATTTATCAAAAGTCCAGTGGACATTTTTAATCCTTTCACCACTGTGGTATTTGGATTTTGATCAAAAATTTCTAAGTGAGTTTACCTTGGTAGTAAAGTGTTGTGGTGGTCATTGTGGAGGATGGGTCTGAGAATATCCTGGAGAGCTGCTTTAGTTATGGCAAATTTCTTCAGCATATGGATATTATTAAATGAAACTCAATTTAGCTGGATATAGGATCCTGGGTTGAAAATTGTTTTGTTTTAGGAGGTTGAGCAGAGAGATCTGCACTCATTTTAATATTCTCCCCATTGTAGGGTATGGTTTTCTTACATCTGGCTACTTGCAGTACTTTCTCTTTCATATTAACGTTGGTGAAATTAATTATAATGGCTCTAGGAGAAGCTTTATTTGGGTTGAATCATGTTGTGGTTCTGAAACTGTCTGCTATGTGAATTTCAGCATCTCTTGCAATGTTTAGGATGTTTTCCTCAATTATCTCTTGAAGAAGAGCATCTGAACCTTTTGAAGCAACCTCATCACCTTCAGGGATTCCTATAAGGTGAATATTAGTTTTCTTGGAATTATCCCAGAGCTCTCTGAGAGAATGTTCAGTTTTTGCTCTCCACTGCTCTTCCTCTTTGTGCATTTGGGAGTGTTCAAAGGCTTTATCTTCGATGTCCAATATCCTTTCTTCTGCCTGCTCCATTCTATAACTGAGGGATTCTACTATATTTCTCAGATCTTGGAAGGCTGCAAGTCCTTTTCTCAATGTGTCCAAATCTTTGGTGATTTTGTCTTTGAATTCATTGAATTCTTGAGACAACCTTTGAATTATTCCTAGAATTTCTAATTCAAACTTTACTTCCATTCTGTTAATCTTATTTGCCATCCAAATTCTAAATTTGATTTCTGATATCTCAGCCATCTGTTTATGAATGGGATCCCCTGGTGTGATTGGTTTGTCATTCCTTGGGGGAGTTGATCTGTTCTGATTATTCATATTGCCAGAGTTTTTCTGCTCATTTCACCCCATGATTGTTTTTTGCTGTTTGGCTAGATGAGCAGGTAGGGTGAAATTGGATTGGGGGCTTGTGGGGTTGTGAGTGGCCAGGCCTTTACGAAAGAGCTGGAGCTAGTGACTGCAACTTTTCTTCTACAGCTTTGCAAAGGACCTGTACTGCACTACACCCTGAGACTCTGGAGACCTGCTTGATGTGGTGGGCTTTGTGGCTCTGTCCTGTATTCAGCTGATCTCTGTCCAATCCTAGTGAATTAGTGACTCTGGGTTGAAGTCTCAGCTGTGGAGAAATACAAGCAACTAAGACATCCACCCCCCAAAGGCGACAACTGGAAGAGGAAAATCAAACCTTCCCACTACAACAGAACCAGGGCACCACCTTGGAGGGTCCTCAGTTGATTTATCCAGTTCAAGAGTTCCAAACTAATTGTCCCAATCAGCACAACTCTCTAGTGGGAGAGTTCAAGTGGTCTCCAGCAACTAGATAGCAGGAGTCTACTGGTAGCTCAAGTGTGGCTCGCTCTAGTGCTACAAGGAGTCAGAA
Source organism: Galagoides demidoff (assembly GCA_963574575.1). NCBI lineage: Eukaryota > Metazoa > Chordata > Mammalia > Primates > Galagidae > Galagoides > Galagoides demidoff. Next base: position 16,951 of record CAUYQV010117182.1, read on the forward strand.
AGTCCCGCCCAGTAGAAGGTTTGGACCCAGGGGGCTGATGTCTCATCCCCCACTTTGCTTCCCCTTTACCAGCAGACTCTGATAACCCCAGCTTGGTAACCCCACTGCCAGTCTCTGTGGCCCAGTTCTGTTCAGCAAATGTGGCAGGGCTTTGTGCATGCCAGAGTCAAAGTAAAGTCAATGCCTGCTCCTCTCCGGTACCAGCCTCTGCCACCAGCCAGCAGGGGGAGCTGAACTCTGCCTGCCTCCGGTACTCAATGGCAACAGAGGAGTGTTCCACCTGAGCACAATCTAAACCAGAGGATATCTAGATAGCAAATGTATTTCTCCCTCAGCCACCACACCTTTGCCACTGCTGTTCTGCTGTTCTTGTATCCCTATAGGGTGAAGTCTTGTTCCTTCTGGCAGACCACACAGTTTGGGAGGTGATGCTCTGAAATTAGACCCCAACAAGATTGCTCTATTAATGCTGATGTTGGGTGGGAGCTGTCTCCACTTGGGTTTGCACAATTCATCAGTTCCTGAGTCTCCACTCATCACAATCACAGGGAGACCCAATCCTCCTCCTCCGCCTGCTGCTGAGATACTCTTTCTCAGAGCCAGGCCAGACATTGTCTCCTCTGTCTTTCTGCACTGTTACAGGATTCACAGATACAATGTAGCTGCACTGGCACAGTCTATGCAGCCAAGCCCTAGCCAAGAAGTGCGGACATTCTGGTCTCTGCAGGGATTGGACTTCTATATGCCACCAGGCAAGGGGGGAAGGGTAGATTGGAGGTTCAAGGAGGCAGGGAAAATATTTGTCCAACCTTCCTGACAGACAAGGTTAATTCCTAGGCTCACAGCAGGGACTCTCTGGAGAAGGAGTCCCAGCCTCCAGCAAGTTGCTTAAGTGGGGAGAGAGAAGAGAACCTTAGTTCAATGCTCAGTAGTAGAGATCCCACAGCAAGAAAGCAACTCTCATGGGGGAGGGGATGGACACATGTGCTCTCTTTGGGATGAGTTCTGTACCTAAAATTTGTTCCCTTGGAGTCACAGTTTGCATTGGCAGAGAAGATGTGCAATTATCTATCTCTTCTCTCAGCTCAGCTCCCACCCTTCAGCTTTGTTGGGTTCTTTCTGGTCATTATCTCTCCCACTGGACTAGAGCTTCTGTTGAAAGCTGCCCTCAGTCAGCCATCATCCCCCAATGTCCCTTGTTCTTATTGAATGTAAAAATTGAAGTTAGGGAAAGTAGCCAACCCGAGGATTTAGCAAAACATGAGACCCATTGAAACAAAATGAACAAATAAAAAAATCTACCAGACACATAAGCACACATATGCACAGACAATCAGAAACAAATAAACCAAGAAACAGGCTACAAAAAGGAAAGAGAAAATAATAATAATAAAAACCTCTAATAGCCTGATGTAAGCATGCTCAGCAACCATAAGAAGGGAAAGAAAAAAATAGCATTAATAATAATTTTTAAAAAAGAAAATTAGAAATAATTCCTACAAGAAAAGAGAAAAACACAAAAGAGCAAAAAGAACAAGCAAAGAAAATATTTTTTAAAAAAGCACCACCAACAAAAATATTATTCACATATATGTGTGTGTGTGTGTATATATATATATATATATATATATATACACAGTACTTACACATACATATATATAAAACATTATGCCATAGGGATCAACTTTAGTTAACATATGTATGTTGCTATATACTTTCTGGACACCAGGTGGCGCTGTGACTGGTTCCCAGACTTACACCTGATTCACAGTTTGTAGTGTTTTTGGTTGTTGCCTGGCTACCGGCTTGGAGCTTAGACCCCGCCAAGTTGTTGATTCCACCGATTTCAAGAAAAAACTTTACAGGCAGATTTCACACATTCTCCTTGCAACAGTTCCCATGAAGTGCAGGGTATCCTGGACCTACTTTGGGTGCAAGGTGGCTCCCTGCTGGTGAGACTCAAATCACTGCACCTGGCCTATGCACAAAGGTGCCTGTGGCAGTTGCCATTTCCAAAACTTCAAGAAATGTTTGCTTCCTGACAGGGAGCCTTCCTGCCTACCTGTCCCTCTGGACGCCTGGCCCAAGTTGTGCCCCTCCAGATGGCACCCTATCTGACCGCCAATTTCCACTCCAGAGTCCACACCAGTTTTTCCACACAACATCTAGTTTCCCCATGAACTAGGAATTGTAATCTTCTGTGGGGGAGGAGCTGGTTACTGCCTCTGCCGGCTTCCCCAGCAGTACAGCAATCATTTTGGCCGTCTCTGCAGCTCTGGATTACACTTCGTATCCAGCAATCTGCCACTTCGCTGCATACCCCCAACTGCCTGTCTACACCAATATTCCCCACAGGGAATGATCTAGCCCATTCACTCTCACCTGTTGTTCCAGGAGAGCTGAGCTAGCTGTCTATCCAATCCGCCATCATGCTCTGCCTCTAAGACCCTACTGAACTGTTGATTTCACCGATCTCAAAAAATTTTCATAAGCAGGTTTCACTCTCCCTGCAAGAGTTCCCCTGTGGTGCAGAGTATTGAACCAGACAAAAGGATTACAATGATAATTTCTGTGAAAGAGCACATGCGCACACTTGCAGAAGAAATTTCATCGTACTTTCCAAATCTACCTGACACTCCATTTGCACTTGCCAGAAGCCCATTCACAGTCAAAGTTGAAGATGTTCCTGTGACAGCACAAGAGGAGTTCATTGAACTTATTAACAGTGATGCAATGAGAACTGTTTTCTCTACAATGCCAGTGACTAAATTCTGGATCAAGTGTTTACAGTCATATCCTGTTCTGTCTGAGACTGTGTTACACCTTCTTCCATTTCTGACAACATATCTTTGTGAAACAGGGTTTTCCAGCTTGTTGGTTATCAAGTCTAAATACACAAGTAGACTTATTGTGGAAGATGATCTTTGTTGTGTAAGGCCAAAAGTTGGTGAAAATCAGGACCATAGTGACTCCATCTTATGACCCCCCCTTCGCCCACCACCAGGTTAGACACCCAGTGGAAATTTCCACTGAGCACCTGAAGCTGCTTGAGCTGTGCTCCGCTTCTGTAAAATAGCTTGCTTGCAGAAACCACTGTGTTCTGCTTCTGTAAACAAGTTTAATTCGCTTCATTAACACCTGAAGAGCCCTGAAGCCCGGGGCTCAAACTCTCTTTTTGCACCTCCATACCTTTAAAACCCCCAACCACTAAAGCTTGGGTGCTATTCTCTGCAGTCTTGCAGACTAGGGGCAGCTGGTCGATAGATCTAATAAAGGACTGTATTATCTTTTAAAGTTATCTGAAGTGCTTTTTTCTTCTGTGGCTCAGAAATTTTATGTACAACAGTTGTACTCTTGCAAAGACTGCCCTGAGAATTTCTGATCTGGTGAGAAAGAAGCACTCTCAACCTTCTCACTGACATTGGCTTTTTAAGCTTAGAGTTGCAAAATGTAGCAATGTAGTTTGCTAATGTTATATTAAGAC
>CAUYQV010117183.1:0-37240 GCA_963574575.1 Galagoides demidoff
CTCTCCAAAAGGAATGAATTAATTTGCATTCCCACCAGCAGTGTAGAAGTGTTCCCTTTTCTCCACATCCATGCCAACAATATGGATAAATTTAATAGAAAAAAAATTCATCTTGGGAATCAGAGTCAAAAGGACCAGGGAGAAAAATAGGTATGTTTTGAAGGAGAAACAGTAAGGAAATTCCTAATATGGTAATTAGAAACCTAAATGCTATCAAAGCCAGAAAGGAATCATGCAGGCAAGTTGTTAAAAAATAGTTACACTAGGAACTGTGAATAAGTAAAGTCACCATCCCACCTAAAAACATTCCAGCACAATGTATTATGTCAGTCAAATAAAAAGTCCCAGAATTGCCATTGGGAGGCTACTTACTGATCCAGAGCATTGAACGCAATGAAGTAAGGGAGTCCTAAGCAGAAGGAATTGACAAAGTTAGCCAGCACGCATGATGAGTGGGAAGTCTCCCACACAAAGGTATGCCTTTGACATTGCCCATTGACACCAAAATCCGCTGGAGACTTCTGTGCTTAAGGCTTTACATGGTTAGTGAACATACAAGAAGGTTTGAAGGGAGAAATCTTCAGAAGTCCTTATATTATCAAAGATCCAACTAAAATTTAAATAAATAACCATACCAAAAAATTTTTGCCTCATAAATTCCTTAGGAAATCACGGAATAAAAGAATAACAAAAAAAAAAAAGGAAAGAAGAACTATCAGATATTGAAACTGAAGATTCAATGCTATCAGAAAATTGCCATGTTTGCTCTTTTTCCTTTTCTCCCCTGTTTTTTCTATTCCTTTATCTTTTATTCTGTTTTCATGTATGTCTCATTCTCTTCAAAAACATGACTTTCTTCTTTTTTTTTTAAATTTCAGATTAATATGAGGGTACAAATGATTAGGTCACAATATTTGTATTTGTTAGGTAAAGTTTGAATTGTAGTTGAACCCTCCACCCAGCGTGTGTGCTGTATACACTTACATTGTGCCCATTATGTGAGAGCTTACCAATCTCCCCTCTCTTCTTTTTCTCCTCCTCCCCATGCCCCTGAATTTAATTGTGTTTTTCTCTTGTTTGATCTTGTAGTTGTTTACCTAGTTTAATATTAGTATTAGTATTGCATACATTGGATACTTGCTTTCCTATTCTTCATACTTTACTAAGCAGAATGTTCTTCAGCTCTGTCTAGGTTAATATAAAAGATGTAAAATCTCTATCTTTTTATGGCTGAATAGTAGTCCATGGTATACACATACCACAGTTTAGTAATCTATTCCTGAGCTGATGGGCACTTGGGTTGATTTCATGTGTTGGAGATTGTGAATTGAGCTGTGATGAACATTCTGGTGCAAATGTCTTTATGGTAAAATAATTTCATTTCTTCCGGGTAGGTATAATAGGATTGTAGGATCAAATGGAAGGTTTAATTTTAGCTCCTCCTGTTCATACTTCTTTCTATAGAGGCTTTATTGATTTGCAATCCCACCAGCAGTATAAAAATGTCCCCTTCTCTCCATATCCACACCAGCATCTGCGGTGTTGAGACTTTGTGATGTGAGCTAATTTTAATGGTTTAGGTGGTATCTCAGGGTGGTTTTGACTTGCATGTCTCTGATGATTAGGGGCAATGAGCATTTTTTCATATTTGTTAGCCATTCATCTGTCTTCTTCAGAGAAGATTCTGTTTATGTTTCTTGCCCACCTATAAATGGGCTTGTTTGCTTTTTTCAAACAGGTCCTTCCTATGTCCAGAAACCAAATCCTATTGATAATCATGAAAAAGAGAAAGTAGGATTCTTTTTCTTCTACTATTCATGTATAAATCTGAAGGAGGTAATCTAATTCACTCAATTTGTGTGACACGTCCCCTGTATGGACCAGTAACTGTTGTCTGAATAATAGTTTACCAGTAGTGACCACACTTGCCAGGCACAAGTCTCATGTCTACTCTATATAAACAATGAATGAGTCTATTATCAGGGAAAACGAAGAAAAATTTTTGCTTGGCAAGGAAGAAATAGTTAATACTCACAGCATAGTACATACTGATGCTTATCAGACAGTTGCACCTCAGTGTGAATAGGTTAATTAAAGTCTTTCTTGGCAAAGGAGATAACAAAGAGCAGAAAGTCAGGTGCCTCAGAACCATGTCACAGTCAAGACCACTGATAGTGAAGTCACCTTCCTAAACTGGAACCCTAGGAGCACATTTACTAGGTTTTGTGATCTTGAGCAACTTCCTAAAGCTCAATGTCCTCTTCTCTAAACTGGAATAACTTTTAAAATGTGTATTTCCCTTCCCATAAAATGGTAATAATATCAGGATTCAAAGCACTCAACAAGCAGTGGGTAAATAAATGCATGAATAAACAAAGAGCACTTATTTAAAAAATTAAGGGAGATAAACATGTAAGATGCTCAGAACTAGACATGTGCTACACCCTCAACAAATACCATCCAAAACTCTACAATACATTGACCAAGTAAAGGGTGAAGGAAAAGGAGATCCCAGCGGGCAGCCAGTGCAAACAAGAAAGGGAAGCCATGGCTTGGGGTCAAGGTACAGGCGGTGTGGTGGTATTCCTTCAAGGTTAATTGCAATGGTATTGAAAGTTATTCTTCTTTTCATCTGCATTTTGAAATTATCTGTTGAACTATATAGTACATTCCGTAGGACAAAACTTCAAAAGTTACAAAAAGAAGTTACCATTTTTCTCAGCTATCTATTGTCATTTAAGTGTAATTCCCGTATGTTGGCTTATTGATGTCCCTTCAAACACAGTGATGAAAGTTAAAATATACTTAAAGTCACTTCTGGATATTCTCAAACATCTGTATATTTGCCATCATGGAGACAAAATAGCCATATATTTTCATCACCAAGCTTTGAGATTAAGCAGCAATATATAAGGAATAACTCAACAGAGTTTTCTTTTTAATTTCTCTCTGGAGGTCACAGTGGCTTCAGGATGGTGGGATCCTAACAGTTTGTCTTTATGTTGGGAATACATGCCATGAAGTTTTCCAGACGGTGGGGTTAATTTACGTGGCTTTATCCACACATTGTCTGTGGCCGAGAGTGCACATCTCTTGATGGCATCTGTGGGAAAGCAGAGAAGCTCCCAACTGACAAATATCAAAAACCACCGCTATGGCAGGAGCTCTACAAATATCAGATTTTTTTTTACCTGACTCAGCATTCTTGAGATAAACATTATCCCAAGAACCCAGGTAAAGACAAACGAGTTCATAAATAAAACTTTTGCTTGCCTTGGATTTCCTTCCTCATATCTATAATGCTATATTTTTCTTCTAAGATTTCATTTTTTAGTTATCATATAATGAGGCTCTTAAAAATACATTTTTTTAAGAGTCTTTCCGCTTCAGCACGGATAAGTAATTTAAATTTCGAGCAAATGTTTTTGACTGTTGGATCCATGTGGAAAGGTATCTGTGACACTCCTGGGTGTACTTGCCCTCAGATTCCTTGCCTTCTGTGTGGCAGGTGACAGCATCCTGCACCCTGCATTGCCTGGTTTTGTGAATTAGCTGACTTTTCTTGTGTTTGCTCAACAGGAGATACTGGCGGGAGATTGGAGGATGGAGAAAAGGAGAGGCCAGGGGGTGTTTTCTTGTACTTCCTGCCTCTGGGGAGATCTCCAATAGCTGTAGCTTCTCTGTGGCTCCAGATGTTATCAGAAATAAAAAAAGGTTAAACTTCTACCGGGTAACTCCACCTCCTTGAGCATCAGTGTAACCTCTCCTTTTCTTAATCCTGTCAGCTTAATAGTGGGGGTCAGGACTCCTTGTTCCTGCTAATCTTTGGGCTGCCTTACCAAACTCAGAATTGTTAGTTTTTCCATCAACGATTTGCTACATAAACTTTCCAAGTTCTAAATAGTTTCTATTTTTCTGAGTAGCCCCAGACTACAGTACCAATTATCATCACTTGCCTGGTTGTTAAATAAGTAATACACCGTTTATAAATAAGTAACTACAGAACATTAAGAATCATCACTGATTCTTATCAATAAAATTAGTGACTTATACTTGTGTCAATGTAGTAAAATGAAAATGGGAGAATGTACTTTTGTAATGAGAACACGTGTCCTAAAGTCACAGTCAAGGTCTCTAAATGATTGTGCACTCATGATTTAACCAGAAAGCATTGTAAGGAAAGCACAAGGAAGGAGGTGCCGTGTGTATGTGTAGAAACTGGATTAAGCACTGTTTTGTGTAATCCTGAAGGCACGTTCTCCCACAGCCTCAAGGATGAATAAATTGTACAAGAACCCAAATGTATGATTTAATGGAACAATGAAATATCCAAAGAGGTGCTTGGTTCCTGGAATTTTGCACAAATTAAGGAAAATGGCAGAAACCTCCACATGGCAGATTCTCAGGAAGGTAGACAGTTGTCATGATGAAGAAAGTGCATGGAAGATGTTGAACTCAGATGTGCTCAGCATTCCTCGAGTCACTTCTGTATCTCCTTGTATGGGTACTAAATAAAGATGAGTTTTATTGGTGTGTTTTACTTACATTTGCTAAATTGTGACTCTTTAATATTTTTAGCCCTCTACTCCTTTGGACTGTTGACCTAATAATAGATCGTTTATTTCTTTTATATATAGAAGTTACTGTTCTGTTGAAATTTTGAAAATATTCCAGAGAAGGGGTGCAGCTAAACTGATACACAGAGTAAGCCGGGAGACTGCTTGTGGTTGTTGTAGGATTTGGTTAATTTATTGAATTAATTTACTAATCCCCCTGATAAGTTATAAGTGCAGTGAATATCTGCTAAGAGGAAGAGACAGACATGAAGATTCAATGAGGCATCAAAAACCTTCTAAACTAGGCATGTAATTATTCCTAACTGAGATTTGTGTAATATTTTAGAAAAAAGTTTATTTACTTGTATCCAACCCAACTGACACACAATTTCTGAGAAGGTAGAGTATGTATCTTTAGGTCCATTTTACAGCTAAGAAACTGAGGTCCAGCGAGGTTGGGTAAATGCTGACTCCCATGTGGTAACACAAAGCCTGATTTAAATCCAGTAAGCACCCAATTCTGAGCTTTGGCATATTTTATGGTAGAATTGGCTTTATGAAAACCTGGGCCCAGGAAACTGTGAACCCAAGAATGCTGCTGAAGTCCTGCCAAGATGGGCTAATGAGTGGGGAAGACTCCACAGGCTGATCTCGCACACTTTGCCCTTCAGTGATTGCTCTGAGTGATGTCCCACCTCCCTTCCAGCCTCTTCCTTCTCTTAAACCTTTTCCCAGTATTGAAGGTCACTTGCTGTGGGTGCCGACAGAGCCCGCCTTGGGAGAAAACTTTGATCGTCCCAAAGTGCTTGCCTTCTCTCCCATCAAATTCAGTCTTTCTGATTGCAATTCATTAGTCCCAGCACTACAGTTTGGACCTAATTAAAATGAATATCTCTCCTTCTCTTGAAAATATTTGCAAAAAACTATCATTTACAGAATGGCTTCTTCTCTGGGTGAAATGTTGCCGGTCCCCTAACCCAGGCCAGTTAATAATAGGGGTAAGTTTTTTAGTTCCTTCTGTGCCCAAGGTGGTTTCCTCTGTGCAGACCTTGTTACACATCTCCTAATGCAAGATTTTCAGACATGCGTACAGTATTGCTCGTTTAGCTGCATTAGACAAAGTGGAGAGCCTCTTCTCAACATACTGGCGTCTCTGTCTGTTTTCTAAGATACCACTTTCCTCATGAAGCCTATCATTGCGTCTCTAAAGCCATGCATCATTCACACACAGCTCTCAGCAAGACCAGGGCCCTGTTGGTTTCCTCGCCTCTTTCTGTAAGGCCAGGCTTGCCCCTGGTTCTTCTACTGGCGACGCTGACTTTGAATTCAAATAACTTTAGTTTATTAAAATTCTTCTTGTTTAGCAATATGACAGAGTGTAAAATTTAAAAGCACAGCAGCAGTTATTGTTCTATATTTAACAAAATCCATTTCCTCTTCTTCCCGGGCACACAGGTAGGTCACATGTATTAGTTTCCTAGAACTGCTGGCTAAAAAACTATGGACTGGGTGGTTTAAAATAACAGACATTTATTTTCTCGCAGTTTTGGAGGTTAGGAATCTCAGAACCAGGTGCTGGCAGGTTTGGCTAATTCTGCGGGCTATGGAGGCAGAATCTGTCTCTTCCTTCCTGGTCCCTGGTGGCTGCCAGCAGTCTGTGGCCTTTTCTGCCTTGCAGATGCATCATTCCAGTCCCCAGCTCTACCCGCACATGGCTCTCTCCTCAGATGTTCACATGGCCATATTCTTATAGAGACACCACTCGTACTGGATTGGGGACCAACCCTACTCCTCTGTGACCCCATCCTACCTTAACCAATAACAGCTGCAATAACAAGTAAGGCACTTTCTGAAGTATCAGAAATTAAGACACCAACATATATTTTTTGCAAGGCACAGTTTAACCCATAATGCCACACTAACCCAACTTTCCCTGCAGTAACGAGTCATTACACAGATTATATCACTGAGTTCTGGTCATCGGCATGTCAGGGAACATGGTGTGAAACACTCCAGACTTAAGCCATAAAAACAGCTCGTGCTCCCCATCCCTTTCTGCTGACTAGATACAGCAATGAGTAGGTGAGGTTACACATGGAAAGAACGGGGTCTATGAATCCTCATGTGGAGGACAGCCACCTCTCTGATAGCAATAAATGCCTTGGATGATTAAATAAATAGATGTATTTTATATATTAAAAAAGTAGACTTGCCAACCCTTAACTAAATACCTGAGTTGACTTTAGTTCTATCATTCAGTCATGATGACTAGGTCATCTGGGTGTCGGGACCATGCTTCTGCACAATGGAAATGAAGATACCCCTTTCCTCATGGATGTAACCTCTATCCAACTGAGGAAGGCAAGTGCTAAGAAGATAAATATAGAATATGCATAAAGACATGAGCTAAAAAGAAAATAAATGACTGGAGTGCACACAGATTAACTGGGAGGGAGGCTGTAATTAGATCCAGCAGTCATGAAGGCCATTCTGAGGAGGGGTGGATGTGAGATGAGGGATGTGCCAAGGCCATCCACGGAAAGGGTGCTCTAGACACAAACTTCAGCAGGTTCAAGGAATTAAACCAAACCTAGCACAGTCAGAACAAGAAGGTAATATGCCTAGAACAGAGATAAGGAAGGGAAGAAATATGAGATGAAGTCAAGAATTAGGCAGAACCCAGATCACGTAGGACTTACAGCTCATTATAAGGTTTTAGTTTCATTCTAAAGGACTAGCAAGCCAACTGGAGCATTTTATGATCTGATTTTTATTTTTAGAAAATCGTTCTGATTACCTTGTGTTTACTAGAGAGAAACCCTATATTTATAGTAGAGAAAGCATGAAAGCATTTACCAGGCATTTGCAGCAATCCACGTGAGAAATGATGCTACTTGGACAAGGATGACAGCAGAGGACATGCTGAGAAGGAGTTTGATTGTCTTATGGACAAAAAGATATATGAAACTCGAATGATAATAAGAGCAATTTCAATAACAAGAACAATAATAGTAATATTCAGCAATTAACTTAGACTTTAAAATTTGGCTTTTTTTATTTTTTAGATTTCTCTTTCAATTTCATGTGCTATGAACATTTAAATTACATCTCATTAATATTCTTTTCTGGGTCATTAATAAAGTTGTCAACTTCTAATTTATGAGCAATTGCTTTTATTTCCTATTCATTGATGCCCATCACAATGATGTTAAAGGAATTAAACTAATATAATCCTACAACCACGGACATCACAAAACATGAAATACGAGCAGAGTAAGATTTGACACATCTCTGAGAAGTGAAACACACATGGACTGACAAAACCCAGAGTAGGTTTTGGCCATGAAAGGGACTAAGTGCCCCCAGCAATAAGGCAGGGGACCTCAGAGGAATGGAGTGAGAAGTGAGCATGAAAGGGAAAGAATAACTGAACTCATATACATGTGACAATCTTCCTCCATCTCCTATCTAGAAGCCAGATGTTAACTAACCAAGCAAAAAAATACAATAAAACAAACAGAGAAAGGAAAATTATTCTTTGTTTAAATTTAGCTGCCTAGAGCAAAATAGAGCAACCAGCGTATTCTGGCATTTAGGGAATTCCAGGTACAATGAATGACACTCAGCCCTGTTTATAGCTTACAAAAGCTGCCAGTCAATAAGACCCATTTGGGAACAGAGGTATCAATCAATCATTTAATTGCATCCTTTCAAAATATGAAAGGATGCCAAGGTAATGTCAGAAATAGAAGGGACACTTGTAATTAGATTTATGTGTATTTGTGCAAACATATACGCATACCATGTATACCTATTGTACATCATGAGATAAAACAATAGGATAACCTTTCAAACTACAGATCAAAGGAAAATAAACCATTATTGGAAATTTAAAATAATCCTGACAAAGTAAGCAATAGAAAAAAATTATTAGAAGATGAAGTCAAGGGAATTCCTTAAATACATATTAAAAATACAAAATCAAAGTAAATAGGAGAGAAAAGATAACAATTGCACAGTATCCATTTAAGATACTGAACCTTGAACTAGTGTTTTTAGAGGGCAACACAAGGAAGAATGCAGATAAAATTATAATAGAAATACAGGAAGATTTCCAGAAATGTGATCAAACTAAACAAGCTTGACAAATATTGGGCAAAATGGATAATAATTAAATTTTTTTGATAATAAATATAACATTTTAAAATCTTAGAAAATAAGAACATTTTAGGTGTCTAACAAGGGTGTCCAACCTTTTGACTTCTCTGCACCACGTACACAATACACAAACACTAATGAAAGGTGATGAGCAAAAACAAATCTCTGTGCATAATTTTCGTGAGAGCCACCACCACACAGAAGCAAAGAAGCCCTCGCACGATCTACATGTGTCTGTGGGCCACGGGTTGGGCTCACCTGAGAGAAACCACTTCAGAATTCAGTGGCTTCATTGGATATGTGAAACTGTTAAATCTCTTGATTTAGCTATTCCACACTATGTGTGTGTGTGTGTGTATACACATCAAAACATCATATTGTACATCATTAAAACATATAAATTTTATTTGTCAATGTAAATGTTGTAAAAAGTGGCTTCAAACCAAAGCAGCATGAATGTCACTCACAAAGCCATAGTTTGGACAAGGCCCAGTTCCTCCCTGTCTACTTCCACGCAGCGCTGAGCCTAGGGCTGTAGTCATTTGAAAGCTCACTTGCTCTCCTGTCAGAGGACAGGGAAGACCAAGGAACACCTGGGCTGAACAGCTGGGTCTCTTCAGGCATCTCTCTATCTTAATGCTCTCTCCATATGATCCTTCCTGCCTAAAAGCTTCAGGGTAGCTGGACTGTTAGCTCAGGGCTCCTGAGGTATGTATCCCGAGAGAGAGAGAGAGTCAGGCAGGCACTCTCCTATTGTTTTTTCATAACAATATTTTATTTTAGAATTTGGATTAACAGAAAAATTGAATAAACGGCACTGAGTCCCTATACACATTGTTTCCACTTTCCTCCACTGTTATCGTCTTGATCTACTTGTCATAACTCGTCAACTAATACTGATTTGTTTTTATTAACTAAACTCCATACATTATTCAAATTTCATTCATTTTGCCTTAACGTCTTTTGAGGATTATTATGGTATTTTGAAGAATGTCTTTCAATTTGAGTTTATCCTGTTTTTCTCACAGTAAGACTGGGGTTATATTTGTTTGGGGAGGAAGATCACGGGGGTATAACACCATTCTCAGCACAGCCTAGCAAGGGGACCTGACTCACAGGACGGTGTTAACCTGCTTCATCTCACTAAGACACCGTTTTTCAAGTTTGTTTACTATACTTGAAACTATACTATAGTTTTTTCCCCTACTTTCTGTCCTAATCATGGAGAAGCAAGTTACCAAGCATAGCCCACACTCGAGGGATGAGGCGTTATGTTCTACTTCCTTGAAGGATCAGTATCTAAATTATATGGGATTCCTCTGTATGGAAGATTTCTCTCTTTTCTCCCATTTCATTTTCAGTCATAGTGGTACAGACCCACAAGTATTTATTTTATGCTTTGAGTTATAATTGAAAACTTCATTGTTTATGATTTTGCTCAGATTACTTAAACTTTGACCAGAGGGCACTCCTTCAGTTCCTTCCTGGATCCCTTTGAATTCTTGAATTTTTTGTCTTTTGGAATCTCCTAAATTCTGACACACTCAAGGGCTTTCGGCTCACCTAGAATATTTCCTGCCCCACCTTAGAATTGAAGGAAATACATGTATGTATACTAATCTATGTATATATATATATATATATTTATATGTGTAATTATGCTTATATTGAGCTAGGAATGAGTTCATACTGTCAAACCCAACATTTCAGAGGGCATTCTAGCCATCCCTCTCGCTTCTCTGTAACTTCTCACTCAAATGGGAAAAAACGTTACTCCCCCACCTGCCATCTAGTTACTTTCTGGTCATTCCCAGAATATATTTACAGTGGCTTCAGAATTATTGACCTGTATTCCCACGACACCATGACAAATGACTTTATTAAAACTGTATGTACCATGTTTACATACAGTTTGCTTGTTTGTTCTAATATTCTTCAGTTATTTCCAGAGTTACTTAGGTGAGTCCTTCTTTTCACCACCCTCTTCTGTGAGATTACAATGTGTATTTGTAGTATTGTTCGGTTCTTTTTTCAATATCTGCATTCCATTCTGGGTCACCTGTATTTCTGGTTGTTCTTTTAACACAAAAAAATTTATCTATTAAGTTTCATTTTTATGCTGAAAGTTCTATGGGGCTCAATAAATGAGCCCTGTCAAATAGCTTCACCTAGAAGAGGTTTTCATCTGTCCTTTCCCTAGTTCTAGTCAATCTCCTCCTCGCCCAAGGACAGTGGAGCTCCTGATTGATTTTCCATCTTTATAGACGTCACTTTTTCAGAATAGCATATCATCGCAATCATATAGTATGCGGCCTTATAAGACTAATTCTTTTTACAATTTTTAAAATTTATTTCAGATTAATTTGGGGTACCTGTGATTAGTTTACATTGTCTGCATTTTTAAGGTAAAGTCCAAGTCGCAGTTGTGTCTTTGACCCAGGAAGTGTGCCATATAGCCGTGCGTTGTTCCCTTTCCGTGGGAAATTACGGGACCCTCTCCTTTCCACCCCACTTCTTGAATTTAATAAGCTTTTCTCTAAAGTCAGTAAGTAGTAGTTAAACTACTTGTTTCAACTTAGTATTGAGCACATTGATCCCTACTTAGGAGAATGTTCTCCAAATCCATTATCCCACTTAGGAATCTGCATCTGTGATTCATCCGTGTTGTCATGTGGGAAAACAGCTTGTTTCTTTTGATCACAGAATATTATTCCCAAGTATAAATCTGCAAAAATGTATTTATCTCTTCTCCTACCGAAGAACATCTTAGCTGCTTCCAGTCTCTGACATTTATCACGTTGTCAACTTTGCCTGGAAACTCACACTGCATCACTTAGGCTACATTATATTGGTTAGAAACAAGCAACTAACAGCAGGTCATATTCAAGCAGAGGGAAATTTAGCTCCACACTTTGTGGGATGAGTTTTAAAGTATTTGTCACTGTGTTTTAAGAACACCTCAAAGGGATAAAGAAAATATCCTGACTGTTCTTCAGGGATTCGTCAAGTCTCCAGACTCAGTCCCTGAGTGTTTTATCCATTTTCTACTGCTGTGTGACAATTTACCATAAACTTAGCTGCATAAAACACTACGAATTTGTAATCTCCAAGTCTTAGGGTGAGAAGTCTGGCACAGCAGGACTAGGTTATTTGTTCAGGGTGTCACGAAGTTGAAATCAAGGTGTCAGAACTAAGTTCTTGTCTGGAAGCCATCGGGAAGAATCTCTTCTAAGCTGCATCTGTTTCTCAGGGCCGAGGGCCCTGCTTTCTTGCTAGCTGTCAGCTCCTGGGGGAGGACTGTGCTTGGCTCCCTGAAGATGCCCCTCCATGCTGGCTTTCCATGTTATAGTTGCCAGCTTTGTTCTAGGCTGCCAGGAGCACATGGGTCTGGTTTCTTGCTGTGCTTCTTCTGCATTTGAAATCAAAGTCCATATTTGAAGGGCTCATGATAGTCAAACCCACATAACTAATCTTCCTTTCTTAAAGTCGGTGGTGCTATATAACTAGTTACAGGGTCAGCATCCACTGTACTCATATTCTTTAGGATTATGGTAAGTCTGCACAATGGGAAATGAGGATGGGCTCCACAGTCATTGACCAAATTTACGGTAAATAGCACATGTTTGGCTAGCTATTGGAGTGTCACCTTCTAGAGTGCAGAGTAGAGACTGAATGGAAGTAAATGTTTAAGGGCACTGTGCAAATCATAATAATGTGACAAATGTATTTTCTTTAAATTTAAGCAAAATTCACAGGTAAATTATGAAAGCTTTGTCATATGTCAAAGTAGAATTTAAATGTCATCAATCTTGACAGGGCAAGAGTCAAACTATCGCTCATGCAAGTTGGGTGGGTAGAAAAAGTAAGAGGAGTAAAGAATCGATGATGACACGCTTATCTAGAAATCAAGGGACTGGGGGCATACTATCTATGATGGAAAAACAAACAAACAAGTATACAGAAGTTTAAACCAACAGTTTGCCAAACTTTTTCTTTGGAGGGTCAGATAGTAAATACTTTAGACTTTGTAGGTACATGGCTTCTGTTGCAACTACTCAGGTCAACCTTCGTAGTCTGAAAGTAACCCCAGATAATCACACAGAGATGGGTACCACTGTGATTGGATAAACATCTACTTACAGGTGGAGAATGGTGACTCAGGTCTGTAATCCTAGCACTCTGGGAGGCTAAAGTGGAAGAATCGCTTGAGCTCAGGAGTTTGAAACCAGCCTGAGCAAAAGTGAGAACAATGTCTCTATTAAAAATAGAAACTTAGCCAGGTGTTATGATAGGTGCCTGTAGTCCCAGCTATTCAGGAAGCCTAGGAAGGAGGATCCCTTGAGCTGGGGAGTTTGACGTTGCTGTGAGCTATGATGGCACCATGGCACTCTACCCATGATGACAGAGTGAGACTCTGTCTCCAAAAGGGGGAAAAAATCTTTTTCTAAATAGGTAGGAGGCTGCATTCAGCTTATAGACCATACTTTGCCAATTTCTGACTTGAAATATATTCTTTAAAAATATAAAAAGAAAAAATAGTGCTGTAACTTTATGGAGAAGAGGGCATGAAGCAGATTTTTAAGTTAGCTAGATTTTCTAAGCTATAGTTTAATAAGCAATAAATAATGTCCAAAGAGAGCACATCAGGAAATGATACTATGAACATATTATTGAAAGAAAATGGAGGCAACTGATTTATTTAAGGACAAAAATAACAATCATCCCTTCTGGGGGAGTGTGATTAGAATGAGAAGAGAAAGGGCAGGAATTTTTACTTTTAAGCACAAACTACTTTGTACGTGAGAGTTCAAAATTTTTGCATATTACTTTGATAAGTATTTTAAAAGAATAAACTACTGAATTAAATAGATTTGTAGACATATTCTTGATTTGCTTAATAAAGATTCATTACTATCTTATTTTATTACCATTATTATATATTTCAATAGATATAAACACTTCATACTGAGTCATTCCCAAGAATTATAGTATCTATTATCTATTTTATAAGGTTTTGACAAGGTTTTATTAGAGTCCATGCTAAATGTAGAGATTATATGTAACTATGTTGATAAAAATTTTCCTGAATGACCAGTGTTTGTTTTATTTTTAAAAAATAAAAATGACCAGTAGACAATGACTTGTCCTTAGTAAATCTACATAGGTTGCTCTTCCAAGAACTAAACGAACATCCTTTGCATACAACTTTGTAGGAAAAAAATAGTGTTTATTTTTATTTCATTATGAAAATTTCTATTATCTGTACCCATATTTAAGATTTATGGTGATTTTCCTATTCTTTATTTTCCTCACATTTTATTTACCCATTACTATCCCTGGGACCTCAGTAACTCACTATGACACTGTCTATCCTGGAGATTAAATTTTAGTCCTGCAGCCTGTTCTGTTAATATCTTTATCATTAAGGACTTCCATTTCTTCTTAAGGCTTATTTTCTACTTTTTAAAATGAAAACCATTTTCCCTTATATAAGTAGAATAAACTTATAAGACAATAGTTTCATTTTTTCTTTGACATTTATTAATATGATTCCCTGTATGCCATGAATCAATATTTTCTTTGCTGTACATCCAAACATAATATAAACCAGGAATTCCACAAAACTGTTTTGTTGTATGAGAGGGTACCAGTTCATTTGATATCAAGAGAAAACGCCAGAATGTTTGCTGAAACATTACATTATTTTTATAAAATTATGGGCTACGTGTTACTTTCCATGGGAGAGTATTTTATTAAAAACTATTAATAATAAAATCAGCACATCATCAAATTAACATTTTTTACGAGTACCCTTAATTTGGTTAACGCTTGGGTTGCTCTTTTTATGACCATATAATTATGAGAAATGAAAACATAATAAAAATACTCATGGGAATTAGAAAACTGGTTCATATCAACCTATTACAGTTTTGTTTTTACAAGTGTTTTCACTATTTGAAGAAATATGTCACTTATTTTGGGCAAACTCAATCCAATGTTAACCTCAAAATGAAAAAGAAAAAGTGCCCTCTCATAAGGGTACCAGTTTAAACTAAGTACGGCAAAAATGAAGGTTTCCTAATCATTTGACTTGAACTGCCCAGTAATATTTATGACAGTAGTGGTAATGAAACTAACGCACATGGCGTGCTTACCATTTGTCAGCCACCATGCTAAGTGCTTTACATATGTTGTGTTTCCTTTAATTCTCCCAATACTCTGCAAGTACATGTTATCCCCTTATAAATACAGTGTACAACTTGGGTAGGAGATATTAAATATTGTGCCTTGCAGGATAAATGTTTGAAGAACAGTCAGGCTTAGCAGTGACTGAATTTAAATCAAGAAATTGAAATTCATTTTTGCAGTACACACATTTTCTGAGATAAGAAAAGCAGAGAGGAAAGATACAGCCCTTAAATATGCTCACATCAAGAAAAAGAAGTGAGGGGGAAGGAGGTGGAGGAAACTTCTGAAGGTTTAGATAAAGAAGGAGATCCTTTAAAGTTACGTAAAGGTGAAAGTTTAAATGTCGTAAGTTGAGAAAAACATTTCTGCTCTTTTTACCAGAGAAAAACATTTCTGTTCTTTTTACCAGTATTATTTGATTATCAAGAAAGGAGAGTAGAAATTTAGAAAGAGGAATTTGAAGCCATATTCTTTGAAAGGGTTAGAAACAAAGTTAGATTAGAAAGGAGACAGTAATGACATTGACGAAAATGGGTGACAGGAAAGGGTTAGGGAGATAGAAGGCAGGAACTTTAGCACACAGAGACAGTTCTGCATTGCTAGGCATGCAGATTATCTTACATACAGGAAAAAAACAATAAGGAAACTCCTCTTGAGGTGAAAGTGCATAGGGTATATTTAATTGGGAGCTTAAAATCTATCAAAACTATATATTAGGTCATTAAATCTGAAATGTCCGATTTAGAGTCAGAACTTTATTTTATCTCAGACAAGAAGCAGTATAGTTAGTGAGAGTATATTCCATAGGCTCACCACTCCTGTAAACCACCAGTTCAGCCTCAGCCCTCCTTCCAAGGTGATATTTCTAAATCACACATACCCACTTGTACAAACTATGTGATTTTTATATCCACAGATCTTTAAGAACTATTTATCACCCACCCACTGGTGCGATCCTTTGCAATGCAAGGCTCTTCATGATCTGGTACCATTTACAACCTTCCCAACCCCAGTACATATCACCTCCCGTGTTGTACTTTATAATTCCAGCAAAATTAAGTTAATACTGTGCTCTCTCTTACCTTTATACTTTCTGTTCCATTTGCCTAGAATATTCCTTCTAACCTCTGTGAGGACTTGTCTACCTAGAGACCTCCTGAAAGTCATAATCACCTGTTCCTCCTTAGAACTATGACCCCAAGGCAGACTTCAGTGTTTGCCCTTTGTGCTGTCCCAAGAGCTCTGGACGTGCCTTCACCCTTGCTGATGTCAGGCTGGGCTCCCAGGTGTTTTCTTTTGGATCTCCTTTTCTTACTAACACCTTAAGCTCCTTGAAAGTAAGACTAATTCTTTAAATTTTGTAATTCCTATGTTTAGCATAGTGCCCAGGTCACACAAATGTATAAATATTAGATGCATTAATTTATTTTATTTTACTTTTTTGAGACAGATTCTCAAGCTGTTGCCCGGGATAAAGTGCTGTGGCATAATAGCTCACAGCAACCTCAAACTCTTGGGCTCAAGTGAAACTCTTGCCTCAGATTTTCTATTTTTTTCAGTATAGATGGGCTATTGCTTTTGCTCAGGCTGGTCTTGACCTCATGAGCTCAAGTCAATCCACCCACCTTGGTCTCCCAGCTTGCTAGGATTATAGGCCTGAACCACCTTGCCTGGCTATTAAAATTTCTTTCCTCTAGCTTTTTAGCCCCGAATTCTAGCTAGCTATGGCAGTAAGTATTGGACATTTTTTGGTATGTGTGCATGTAGTGGGAAATGTTTGTATGTTTTCTTTTTCAAATTTATTTGAAAATATTTGATTTGAAAGTGATTGAATTTATTTTTACCCATCACCTGAAATAAAACATGCTTTGCAAGATATGTTTTTATCTGTCTCCTGACAATCACATGAAAGGCTATAAAGAAGCACAAACAGAATCTGTGCTGGATGTTGATGCTGGGAGGAGGGGGAAAGAAACAGGTAGCTCTGAAAACATGATCTCCTCACAGGATAGACACTTTTCCTAAAGTAAAAATACTTGGGCCTAAGGTGCATCCATGTCCTCATGCTGCTTACACCAAGGCTCTAATGTGGGAGGGAGTGTTCCACAGACAGTGCCTGTCCTAACATGCTAATTTATACCAAATCAGTATAAACTGATCTGTTAAATAAGTGTATCATCATGTGACTAGTATGAGAATATATATATCTTAAAGTAGTTTTATTCTACAAAAACTATTTTCTTTTTTGCAATAGCAAGTTCGCCATTCCAGAGTTTACAGAAACTGCAACAATCATGCAGAAATTTACTCAATTTAAACTTCTCAATTCAGTGGCTGCTGAGTACAGACCTCTTAATTAGTCCATTTTAAAAAAAGAAAGTAAGGTATATAATGTCTCTATACTCCAGGTGTTTATTTTACAACATGTGGTCTAGATGTCAACTCACAAAATTGTAGAAGTGTGACAGGAAATGCTTGCAGTAAATGAGGAAAGGATATGTTTGATTTTTTTTTTTTACATGTTACATTAAAGTTTCCCTATGTTAGATGCGGCCCTGTCACCATCACTGTCTTTTGTGCATGAGGCTAACGGCCCTAGGATTCTTGGTGGCCTAAGAGTGAAGATGAGTAGAGTTAGAATGTGGCCCTTGGCAGGGGGCAGGATCCTCCCTTCTGCCTGGAGAGACCTAACCTGAGATTTCTTTTTATTTTAGTGGTTGAGCTGGTTGAACTGTTGAGCTGACTGGGGTAGGTAGGATGTAAGACACAATGGTCAGAGGGGTCTGCGAAGGAGAAAAGAGAAAGAAGCAGAAGATGAGTGGTTCTGAAATACATATTGTTATTGGAATATTTGTCTGGAAAATTTCCTGTTCCTAGTCTTCTAAAAGAAAATACATCACCTGAAAAGAATATGAGTTTAGAATTTAAAATGGGCATCCATGTAAGCAACGCCCTTAAAGATATTTGTGTTACTGAGCTACCCATCATAAAATCATCTGTGAACTGACTAATAGTGAGGTTTCCAGTGGGAAGTTTAGAAGAGATTTATAGAAAAACAAAGGACTTCTCTTTAAGAAAATGGGTAAACAGTATAAAATTTAGCCTACACATCATTCATAATTTAAGAATTTAAAAGCTTTAAAAGATTATTTGTCTGAGAGTTTAAATCTCAGAACTAAAATTTTAATTATTAATTGAATTTGTCTTCTGTTAGTAAGATGTTGTAAAGATAATCAATTTGCAACCCTTCTGTACATAACATTCATTGATTTAGAAATGCCTCTATAGTTATTTATAGATGCTTCTAATACAAAAAAATGATTACATAATGTAAGTAAATGTGGGTGTTTTGGATCTAAATTTTGGATGTCATAAAATAATTATTTATAAATCATTTCACCTAAGACAAAATGAAGTTGTGATTTTTTAGAAGCAAATATGATCAAGTAGAAAAGCTCAATTTCACTTTATTCATATATTTCTTACCTCATCATACTTTACCTAAATGTAGTATCAATTGATTTACCATTTTTTCCATGAAATTGAGGTAGCACTGCTAATTGATATACTAATTGGGAACGATTGTAATTAACAGTATATATGAAAAATGAAGTATTATAAATACATTAAGCATTCAGTGAGATGCATGAAAGCCAGTATTACCAGGGTTGGTTTGCCAACTATCCAACTTTTGTAGAATCAGATTTATCACCCCAGTACCAGGAAGCTGCAGTTATGTCCCAACTGCTCACTTCAAGGACAGGGCTGGAATGTGTGTGGAAAATTTTTATTTCTAAGAAAAGTATGATAATGAATCCTTGAATCACCACAGTTCCCATCCTACTCCATTTCTGTTCAAATCTGAAAAGCCATACAATTTATAATATCATATTCTTAAACCTACATCTATGTGGTAAAGACTGATGGTGAGCTTCCCCACTGCCTTCCTCTAGCTTTAGATCAGAAATCCTGGGAAAGGCATGCGATGTCTCCACTGAGGCGCATTCCCACAAACTTGAGAGAGAAGAAGAGGCTAATATGACAACTACTATGTAATCCTGCTGTCTGAATCATCTGATTCTTTACTGAGCTTTTATCTTTTCCTTCTGGGCACACAGTAAAATTATATTCTCCAGCCTTCTTTGTTAAGTGTGTTCATGTGACTAAGTTTTAGCCAATGAATACGGGTAGATGTGGTTCATATGCTTGAAAACTTTCCTATGGCTATTCTCTTTCTTCTCACATTTGCCAGCTGAATGTTTATGGCCAATATAGTCTTGGAGTTACATGTTAATTTCTATTAGAAAAATAATGTAGAGCACATATAGCATTTAATCTACTTGATTCATAAGGAATATGAGGACACCAGGGCTCATTATGCTCCTATGTCCTGCACAATGAAACTAGAAATTTCCAACTTTGTATCTCAATGAATTCTGATGCTGTATAATTACTTCCATTTTGTAGCAGGGAAAAACTAAAAGGTCACATAGGCAACTTGGAACTTTTCTGATGATCAGTCTTTATGGTTCCTTTGGCTTATGAGGATCTTCAAGACTACAGGGTTTTCCTCTTGTGTACCTCATTGGAGATTTGATGGTATTCATTTATTCAACAAATACCTTTTGAATACCAGTCATCTGCCAAGTCCTGCTTTAGGTCCTTGAGATGCACAGTGGAACAAAAACAGCTGAAGAATTCTGCCTCATAGAGTAAATTTCTAGACTGTAAATATCTGGTATAGAAAAAAATTTTTATTAATTACAACACAATGCATTAATCAAGCATTTTAGGCCCCTAGTAATCTTGCTTTTCTGCAGCACATTCAGGGATGACCTATGATAAATGCTAGCATCTGTGAAAATACAAAATGCCAAACCTTATCCTCTAGTACGATGCAGGCTCTTTGAACCAGTATATCATAGGGATGAACAACTGTATCAGAATCATTATTACTTTAGATTTCTTTTGCATTACCTTTTTGACTGTCAATTGCCAGGACTTTGACCAATTTCAAAGGGACTCAGACCAAGGTCTTATGGACAAAACTGAAGTGCTTGGCATCCTGTCCTCACTGTTCTCTCGTTTCCTATTCCCAAGTTTTCCTGTTGATAGAAAGCCATCAGCTGCAGAGATGTCTTAGACACAATTGAAAAAAGAGAGAGAATTAACATGCACAGAATAAGCTTTTAACCAATACAAAACAGGAGCCAGTAGGTAATTATTTTTCCCTTCTTTATTCTAAACAGCATGTCATGAGATGTAGTCATTCATGTTAACAATATAAGGATGATTTCTCAAGAATAACTAACTTATTGCACTTAATACCAAGAAGTACTTGTGCCAGGAGTTCACCTTCCGATTTAATATGTTCCCTGCCTCCCTCTATGACATCCCCTCTTTTCTCCTCACTTCCACTTCTTTGTGACTATACTCTGTCAATTATTAGCATAAAAAATTTGCCTCAGTCTTTTTTTTCCCCTAGGAACACCTAATTATTACACATGGTAGAATGTGGCAGTGATGACAAGAAAGTTGTGAGTCACGTGATCTGAGGGTATAGAAAAAAAGAGATTTGTTTCTAGGTGTAGTTTCTAGGTATTTCAGGAAAGCGATAGGAGTATCTGGGTTTTTAGGTTTTATTTATAAAGGTAAGTATAATCCTGACAGAGGTAGATGGATGCAATTGGCATTCCAGGCTGAGTAATGCTGTGGATTGTGAAAACAGTTCGTTATGGGATGTGCTCACAAGCAGTAACCCAGGAGATGTTCTTTAGAAAAAAGAAGGAGGCATAGATAGCAAGGTAGCTATTAAAGATGGTGGATACTATAGATCCATGATGCCAGAGATAATTCACACCCTTTTCAGGTGACCATGCTTTATATATGTCAATAGAAATACAGAGCCCATAGAGGGGACAGGGAATGAGGCTGAACCATGGTTGAGAAGTATGCTTCTCAAATTTTATCCTGTGTTCAAATTTCCTGGAAAGAATTATGGGCCCTATCCTATATGAGTCTAATTCAATAGGTCTGGGAAGTGGGGTCAGGTCTTCATTTTACTACATTTCCCAATGCTACTGATATGTCTGTTTATTGACCACATTTTGGTTTTAAAAAATGTGTATTTTTTCATTCATCCCAGTCCCAAATAGAGGCAGGTCAAACTCTGCATTTCTAAATATGAAATACAGTCACTTAGGCCAACTGTAAGTCTTTTCTGGCTCCTTTTGCATTTTAGGTGAATTAAGACATTTATATGGAACCCTTTATAAGCTATCTAATTTGTCCACAGTGATGTGGTTAATGCTGACAGAAAAACATTGCTATTAAGCCTAAGATTAAATTAATTAATTTAATCAACAGTAACTCATTTTCTACAGAGAAGATCATTTTTCTGCTCACATAGGATAAAATAAACAAACAAAAACAAACAAACAAATGAAAACATTTGCTGAATTAAAAGCATCCAGAGACATATGAGAAACGATTCAGAGAGGTGGGCATCCAACCTAGTCTTTTCCCATTGGAATTTTCCTGAATCCCTGCCACTAGGTATTATTTAGCCAAGGTAGTGATCAGTATTTGAGTATATTACAAATACAAAGAAAAGGCATAATTCGGGGTATGGAATTTCGAATTCATGCACTGCTTTCACAGATTCCTGGCAACACACTTCATAAGGGAACAGGATGGTATAAAGCAAGCATTTAGTATTAGGTACCATGGAGGTACCTTGGGATGCTTACCTTGGAAAGGAGATCCATTGTGCTAACAGGTATTGACTATAACAAGTATCATTTTTTTAAAAGCTGCCAAATATGATACTAGAAGTAAAATAAAATAAAAACAAGAGTAATGAATAAAAGCTAGAATGAAAAAAATATTATCCATCATAAAATATGGCCATAAAGAATGGGCTGCTTGGTAAAGAGGAAACTGGAGTTATTCAAGGTAAGTTAAGTTAGTAGACTATTAGAAATGTATTTTATAAAGGTCTATAAAATCTTTTGCAACTGAGTCCAGTGTGACAAGGAAAAAGTACTTTTTTTTCTTCCTAACGGTACATTTGCAGGAATTTCAGAAGACCTGAAATCATAGGTGAGAATTCCATTTTGTTCTAGTATTAGAGATCTTACAGATGAGTGATCTAAAAGTTAATATGGGAACAAAAAAGTGATTCTCTGGCCAGGGCACTGGTGTACATTAAACACAGCAGGGCCCTGGTGAACACTAAAAGATTTCAGCGGAAAGAGATTACTTGGCTGTTTTCCAGGTTTGCTTGAAATTGCCCTGTCTTTTCTATGTTGTGTTCTGGAGTGTAAAGGCAAATTAATTGATGGTCTAATAAGGGAGAGCAGAAAAAATGTCTTTTATTCTGCTGTGCTAAGAATAAATTAGTTTCATTTTCTTACAGTGCCTACTAACTTATATTTAGCCAGAATGTGAAGTACTTAGAGAGGTCATAATTGGTGATCCTTTAGAGTAAAATAATTTATTTTGCTGTTGTTGAGAATTTTTCATCAAATACTCTTAGTAGCCTAAATTTGGAAATGATAAATTTACTAGGAATTTCTAGCAACTGGTATAAAGAGGTCAAAACTCACTACTCAGTCTTGTTTACATCTACATACGAGAGAGAGAAAAAGCAAGAGAGTAAACACAACAAATTTCAAGACATAGAGAAGATGGAGGCATATAAAATAACAATTTTAAAAGATCTATAGAGGCTTTGGAAAATGTATCCTCCCAATTTTTTCATGAAAATACTTGATAGATTACACCATAAAAGCAAAAACATAATGTGTAGATGTGGAACTCATTTAATTTTAGTTATAAAAAAAAGGATAAATGCTATACTCTTATCTTTCAGAAACTGCTATTTAATTTTTCAAAATTAGCAGCTAGAATTAGTCTCTAAAGAAACCCATAGACAATAGGAGAGATAAAAATAAGGACACTAGAGGAAATGTTAGCCTCTAATATCTGTGGCTACAGCAAATAATAAACACAGCTTAACTTCTCACTAGATAAAACCAAACACTCATACTTGAGACTAGTTAACTCAGTTTATTCTACCTAATTCATCATGTCTAGCTTTCAACCAAAAAATTGCAAGGCATAATGAAACACATAAAAATACTTTTTGAAGAAATAAGCAATTATCATTACCAGATTTAGATATAGCAGAGATTTTGCAATTATCAGGCCAAAAGTTTAAAATAATTGTGAATAATATCCTGAGAGCTCTATTGGAAAAAGTGGGCAACAGGTAAGAATAGAAGATTAATGTAAACAGAGATACAAAAACTATGAAAGAATCGAAAGGAAATTCTGGAAACCAAAATTGACAAAAACAAAACAAAACAAAATAAAAAATATCAAACATGTTTGAAAAATTCTTTAATGGCTTGCATTCTATTGGTAGACTGGATACAGCTCATAATTTTCAAACATAATGACAATGAAGAGGGACATTGCATTAAATGCCTACATTCGAAAAACAGAAAGAGAGCACATTAACAAACTCATGAACCATCTTATGGAATTGTAAAAAGAAAAACAATCTTATCCCAAACCCAGGAGAAGAAAAGAAATAATCAAAATTAAATCAGAGATTAAAGAAATTGAAAACAAAAGAATTATTTGGAAAATTAATTATTTGGAAAACAACAAAAAGTTGTTTCTTTGAAAAAAATAAATAAAATTGATAAACCTTTAGCCAGATTAACTAGAAAAAGAAAAGTAAAATCTCTAATAATCTCAATCAGAAACAATAAAGGCGAAATAACAGTTACCATAGAGATATAAGAGATTATCTCTGAATACTACAACTAACTCTATGCCCAGAATTTGACAACATGGAGTATATGGATCAATAACTGGAATCACACCTTTTCCCTCAACTTAATCAAGAAGAAGTAGATTTCTTGAACAGACCAATTTCAAACATCAAGATTGATGAAACAATAAAAAATCTCCCTCCCTAAAAAATTCTCTGCTCTAGATGGCTTCACACCAGAATTCTATCAAACCTTTAAAGAAGAGTTTATACTAAAGAAATTATTCCAAAAAATTGGAAAGGAAGGAATCTTTCCCAATACATTCAATGAAGCAAACTTTACCATGATATCAAAACCAGGAAAAGGAGGACTTTAGACCAATGAATATAGATGCAGAAAATTCTCAACAAAATCCTAGCCGATAAATTGCAACTACACATTACAAAAAGTTATACATCATGATAAAGTAGACTTTTTCCCAGGGATAGAAGGCTGGTTTAAGATGCAAGTCCGTAAATGTAATTCACCATATCGGAAACAAAAACAAAGACTGTATGATCTTCTCAATAGATGCAGAAAAAGCATTTCATAATATTCAGCATCTTTTTCTAATTAGAACACTTAAGACTATAGGCATAGCAGACACATTTCTTAAACTGATCAAAGCCATCTTGACAAACCCACAGCTAATATTATACTGAATGGATAAGTTCTAAGCTTTTCCACTTAGAACTGGAACCAGATAAGGTTGTCCTCTATAGCCAATGCTGTTCAACATAATGATGGAAGTTCTAGGCAATACAATCAGGCAAGAGAAAGAAATGAAGGGCATCCAAATGGGGGCTGAGGAGGTTAAACTATCGCTCTTTGCTGATGATATGATATTATACTTAGAGAACTCCAAAGACTCAACCATAGACTCCTGGAAGTAATAAAAAAATGCAGTAATGTCTCAGGATATAAAATTAATGTTCACAAATCAGTAGCCTTTGTATATGCCAATAACAGCCAAGTTAAGAAGCTAACCAAGGACACAATTCCCTTCATAGTAGCTTAAAAAAGAATAAAATACTCAGGAATATACCTAACAAAAGAGGTGAAGGACCTCTACATAGAAAATTATGAAACTCTAAGAAAAGAAATAGCAAAAGATATTAACAAATGGAAAAGCATACTATGCTCATGGCTGGGAAGAACTAACATTATTAAAATGTCTAGACTTCCAAAGCAATCTGCAGATTCAATGCAGTTCCCATATAATAGCAACATCATACATTCAAGATTTGGAAAAAAATAATTCTTTGTTTTGTATAGAATCAGAAAAAAAACTTGCATAGCCAAGGTAATTCCTAGTAATAGAAACAAAGCTGGGAACATCACCCTACCAGACTTTAGGCTATACTACAGGGCCATAGTGATCAAAACAGCATGGCTTTAGCACAAAAACAGAGACATAGACATTTGGAACTGAATAGAAAACCATGAGATGAAACTAACATCTTACAGCCACCTGATCTTTGATAAACCAAACAAGAACTTACATTGAGAAAAGAACTTTTATTCAATAAATGGTGCTGGGAGAACTGGATAACCACATGTAAAAGCCTGAAACCAGACCCTCACCTTTCACCACTTACAAAAATTGATTCAAGATGGATAAAATATTTAAATTTAAAGCATGAAATAATAAAAATCTTCAAATAAAGTGTGGGGTAAACACTTGAAATTATCAGCCTGGGGAAAGATTTTGTGAAGAAGACTTCCATGGCTATTGTAAAAACAACAAAAATAAATAAATGGGATTTATTTAAACTGAAAAGTTTCTGTACAGCTAAGAAGACAACAACCAAAGCAAATAGACAAACATCAGAATGGGAAAAGATATTTGCACATTACCAATTGGACAAAGGCTTGATAAGTAAGATATATAGAGAACACAAATTAATCAACAAAGAAACAGCCAACATTCCCATATCCCTGGGCAAGAAACGTGAATAGAACCTTCTCTATGGAAGACAGATGAATGACTAACAAACATAAGAAAAAATGTTCATCATTCCTAATCATCAAAGAAATGCAAATCAAAGAGATATAAGCTAACTCCAATAAGATTAGTCCACATCACAAAGTCTCAAAGCTACAGATGCTGGCATGGATGTGGAGGGAGGTAAACACTTAAACATTGTTGGTAGGACTGCAAACTTATACAGTCTCTTTAGAAAGAAATATAGAGAATCCTCAAAGATCTCAAATTAGATCACCCTTTTGACCCTGCAATCCCACTACTGGGCATCTACTCATAAAAAATAAAAGCATTTTACCATAAGAATATTTATACTAGACTGTTTATTGTAACTTAATTTACAATGTCCTGGACATGGAAAAAATCTAAATTCCTATCAACTCAAGAACGGATTAACAAATTGTGGTACATGTACACCATGGAACACTATTCAGCCATAAAAAGATGGCTTTTTTAATATCCTGGATGGAAATGAAACACATTCTTCTTAGTAAAGTATCACAAGAATGTAAAAGCAAGTATCCAATGTACTCAATGCTAATACAAAGCCAGTAGAGGATCCAATGCATGCCCCAGTAGGAGAAAAACTCATTTCAATTCAAGTTTGGGGGAGGGGTAATAAGGGAGGGGGTTGGTATGCTCTCACTGAATGGGGGGTGTGGCACATCTCTGTGTGGGGGACAGAACCTCAAGACACACTCTACCTAACCAAATCAAATATTTTGACCTGGTTGCTTATACTGTCACATTAACCTGAAGTAAATTTGCTTAATAAAAATAATACAGCAAGCTGGAAGATGGAAAAATGGAAGTCAATGGAAACTTCTCAAACTGAAACGCAAAGAGAAAGTGAAAAAAAATGGAACAAAATGACCCCCAAATTTGGGATGATTGCTAAAGGGAAGACTATCAGACAAAGAAAGAAAGGAACAGAAGAAACATTTGAAGTAATAATGGCTGAGAATTTTCTAAAATTAACAACTGATATCAAACACAAAGCACTAATATAGGGAGCTCAGAAAACACCAAACAAGATAAATACCTAAATAATCTACACTTCGCCATGTCTTCGGAAAATGAAAGACAAGAGAAAATCTTGAAAGAAGTCAGAAAAAAAGAAAACTTTACTTCTAGAGGAACTTGTCTTTAGAGACTGCGCAATCAAGTGTTGAAAGAGAAAGAAGCCCACCAACCCAGTAGCTGGGAACATTGTTCTCCAAAAGTAAAGGAGAAATAAGGACTTTCTTAATCAAATAAAAATGGAGGAAATTTATTGCCAATAGACCTGTCATGTTAAAAGAAGGGGAAAATGATATAGGTCAGAAACTGAAACCAACATGAAGAGAGGAAGAATGTCAGAGGAGACACAAATGAATGTAAAAGAAAATCATTTCTTTTGCTTATTCTTCTTTCAGTGTTTGTAGCTTCTGGTTAAGTGAAATGATTGACAGAAATATTATAAGGGACAAGGAGAGAGAACTGGGAATTCTTTGGTATAGTGTCTGCATTGACACACAAAGCCTACACAGTTCCTTAAATGTTATTTGAAAGTGGACTTAGATTAGTTGCAAAGTAGATATTGGAACCTTTAAGGAAACCATTAGATAATTTTTTAAAGGTATAATTGTTGTGCTAAGAGAAATAAAGGGAAAAATATTACTGCAGCCAGAGTGATATTTTTAAAATGCAATTTTTTACAGATCATCACATTCAGTTTAAAGTTTTGAAAGATTTCCCATTGCCTACTACGATGAAAGAAAAAAGTCTCAGCAAGGACTGAGGGCTTTCTCCAACAGCTCTGCTGAAAGGCCCACCTATGTCTCCAACTTCTGATTCTTCTGATTTCGGGAAGCTTCCTCGTATCTACGCTTCATCTAATCCACTACTTTCATTTTCATATACATTACACAATTACTCCTACCACAGGGCCTTTGCCTGTGTAATTCTCCCTGCCTACAACACATTTCCCTACCATCTGCCTCTAGATTATTCTGCTCATTCTTCATATCTGAGCCAAATTAGCACAATCTCAAAGTTGACAATGTCAACTTCTTTTAGTATATTTTGTGTATTTGTATATTTCTTTTAGTATATCTTGTACTTCCCCTCGATAGCGCTTATCACAATTGTACTATCATGTAATAGTTATGTGATCACTTAATTAATGTCTGTCTCTCCCATTTGAACTACAAAATCCATAAAATCATGAGAAGAATCTGTTTCTTTTCAGATTTATTCCCCTAGCCTGGAACTAGAAATATAGTTGACATTGTTAAATAATTTTCGAAAGAATGGATGAAAGAATGGTTAATTACTTCTAAGAATAGAATCCCACTCACAGTCTTTTTAAAATTTGTGGTTTCCTTTGTTACAAAAAAAAAAAAAACTAGATGAATTTCATTTAGCTCTGTATTTAATCAAAGGCAACATTTCAACAAGGCCCCAATTCTTCTCTCTACCCTGAGGCTGTTGCTTGAAATTTTAATGGGATAGATCTTCTTTACTTAACTCTAAGGCTCTGATCTCTATTAGGCTGAAATTTCTCTGAGAGGAGGAAAAGTTTGACTTTATTGGGAGATTGCATTTTAATTGGGAACAACCCACTAGTAGCCTGAAAGACTGCTGACCATTGCCTTTAAACTGTTACTTTGCAACATCTCTATGAAATCTTTATAATAACTGTATTTCATCATTTATTTATTTGTTTTTATTTGTCTTGTTATACCTCAAAGTTAGAGATGACTTGGGCATTTCTTTAACTCTGAAAGGTTCTTTCTTGGAAGCAAAGCTGTAAAGGGTGTGAGAAAGACATAAGGTCCTTGGGTGGGTGAAGAAAGACGCCTGCCTGTGAGATATACTTTGGATTTTTTACAATTTTGGAGGAAGCTTGACTCTCTTTTACTTTAAGGCAAGTACTCCTTTATTCCCACAACTTTGAGAACGAGACAAAGATGAGAAAGGTCTAGGGAATTCTGTGTCAGAAATATATTCTAGATCTCATGTAGATGGAGATTACTAAATCATTGATTGAGATAGTTTGTGACGTAATAATGGTGGTAAGGCTCAAATGTACAATCTATTCATATTTGCTTGATAATTTTGTAATACCCTGGAATCAGTTATGTATTTTCTTAATATAAAAGATGACCGATATAAGAGATATAAGAAATTTTTTGTTTGTTCACACAAAACTAGAGATGTACAGGGACAATCCGTGTAGTTGCATTTATTATCTACACCATAAATATAAATATTACATTACTGTGGAGACCTCTAGTCATGAAAGGTCAACGTAAATGCTGTAGGTTATTTGCTTTATTATGTTCCTTCTTTGAAGATTAGAAGATGATATACACCTTTTGTTTTTATTTAACTGAGGAATAAACTACAATGGTGCAATTCAGAAACTTGCCCTGTATTGTATATGGCGTGGATTGAAGGCTCCATCCTGTTCAGCACTCCCATTTTCTCACTTCTCTCATCTCATCTGAGACATCATTTTGCCATCTGCCTTTTCTAGGGAGTATAAAGGTTATATACCTCTCCTACCTGCATTGTAACAATTCATTCATTTCTATCAATCGTAAGTTAGTTCTCAGAGAATGAATGCAAGGTGTGGGGCCACAGTTAGGATGACAAATATAATGGCTCTCCAGCCAGGTTGCATTAGTTTATGTATCTACATGAAATTACTTCTTTGGAGTTGATTATATGTATTTTTATTGCTTAGAAATAAATTCTGTCTTCCTAGTTCAAGTTTGAAGGACACTATTCTCTCCATCCTTAACTCTGCACATACAATGCGTTTGTGCGGTCAAGTTGTAAGACTAGCCTCATAAGGTAATGTTAGGTACGGTCAAGTCCTGTTGAGATCAGAGAATGTCTTGGCTTCTAGACTTCACTGAGATGAGAAACAGTCTTCGTTTTTGTTTTCTCTCTAAATTTTATTCTATAATCTCCCATGAAATATACAGGTGAGTTAAAAAATAGAATTAATTTGTGTGAATTAATTAAAATAAAACTTATCTTTTATAACAGTAGTCAATAGAAATACACAATATTTGACCCCAGGGTGAAAGTACAATTCTCTTTACTCACAAGTTGTTTTGGCACTACTCATGACCCGGGAGGACACTGATCATTTCCGGGCACATTAGCTGCTAAAATTTAATTAGGAGTCAAATATTCCTAACTCAAATCTTGCCTTCTTTCTATAAGTGATGGCAAAACTTCAAAGAACATAGAAGCCATTTGTTACAATCTAAGACACTAGGTTAGGTGAAAAGACTGTATAATGTGGGAATTATATTTAATTAAAGTAACGTCTCACTCTTACCTAGGTTTGAGAGTGGGTATTGATGGTATGACTAATTATTTTGGTTTTGGTCTTTTTCAGGATTTGATGTGGAGAAACAATCAGCCTTTTGATGCCCGTATACCCCATTCACCTTTTCCCTCCACCCCCATATCTAAACTCAGGGATAACACATTTGAAGGATGGAGGGAGAATTTATGTCTGTAGGGTGCACACACTCAGAATCCCTGCCTCACACACAGCAGACCCCAGTAGCTGGGAGAGTGTGATGGCCTACATGCGTATCTATTGGAGGCACGCTTGGGACAGAGAAGCACACTGCTGTTCCAATGAAAGAGAGTTCTCAGGGTAGAGCAGAGCAGCCTCATTTCCTTCTCCCAAGCCCAACAATCAGGTAAGTTACTTGGGCAGGGCTTGAGGGTGGGAGGAGTTGAAGAAGATCATGACTGCTCACTTTCTATTTTCAAATGATGCCCATCCTGCTTCATGGGCCAAGATGAGACTCTTAGAGACAGTTAAGAATAGTACTCCCTTCACTAAGTGAAGTCACTGCCACCAGCTTCCACCTAGAGCTTGGGATCTCCTGAAAGGAATCACTCTTGCAAAGCTCCAGAAAGAGTATTTTTGTGAACAAAAGGCCTGAGAGGAATTTCCTTGTATTCAGAGGTCCTGTCTTACATAGCTCTAGGTCCCTCACAGTACTTTAGAGAAAGTGGAGAATAAGCCACCATAAATTTTGTTTTGTTGTGCTTTTATTTAATCTTGCTTTAGAGTCACAGGTTTAAATTTATCTTTTTTTTTTTTATTGAATGGTAACTGTGTACATTAATGCACTTCTGGGGTACAGTGTGGGGTTTTCGCATGCAATCCAAAATACTTCCATCAAACTGATCAACACAGCCTTCATGTCATTTTCTCAGTTACTGTTTTAAAACGTTCTGATTCTCTTAGAGAGTTTCACTTGTACCCCTGTAAGATAAACCTCAAAAATGGTCCCTCCAATCCCCCTCCCTCCACCCATTCCCCCCTCCCTTCTCCCTCCCCCCCCATATTCTTAGGCTATTTAGTTATAGCTTTCATATAAAAGGTGTAAATTAGTTTGTACAGGCTTAAATTTAAATCACTATGGCTGTAATTATAGTAGAAAAGAAAAGAAGGGAATCAGAAAAGCACTATAGTTTCTAATCTCAAATATCAGCACCAGTAAAGTACTTTGAGGAACCTATTGGTGGCACTATGGATTTAGACAATGCCATACTAGCGATAGGTGGATACGTCCCTGAAAACTCAAATCGGCAATTTCCTTTGGTGGGATCTGTTGGTAAAATTGGAAATGAAAGCTCTAATGGAGCTTGATGCAATCAAAACACCTGCACAATTAATTTTAAAGTACCCTATATTATTTTGTGGGTAAAATTACGTTCTACACTTTGTAATTATTTCTCAGCCTCACAAA
The DNA here is from genome assembly GCA_963574575.1 of Galagoides demidoff. Classification (NCBI taxonomy): domain Eukaryota; kingdom Metazoa; phylum Chordata; class Mammalia; order Primates; family Galagidae; genus Galagoides; species Galagoides demidoff. Next base: position 31,481 of record CAUYQV010117183.1, read on the forward strand.
GATCACCCTAGCTTAAGGGAGAAAAGGGTCAATTTTAAGAGCACATTTGTAAATTTGATAAACAGAAAGAGATACAATGCTTCAATTTCATGTAAGCATGTTTCACTGCAAATCCTGCTGCTAAGACAAAAGACCCATCCACTTACACATAAATGAAGGGCATTCTGTTTTAAGAAATACACAGACCTGAAACAAACTGTTTTCCTACTAAAAGTGATTAGTTTTTCATCTTATTTTCCTGCAATTTAAGCTGATATCTGCAACTTCACAGAATCCTTATTCTTAATTTATTCTTTGATTTCAGTAACAAGGTCATGGATAGACTTATGTGTTAAAGTATAGTGGCTTTCTGAACAAACCTCTGTGCTTTACCATTTTTTTTTTCATTTCTTTCTTCTAATCCTAGCATTCTCAGCAAGTGAAATAATCACTGCTGAAAAGCAAATCAGAATATATTCAAAGATCACAAAGTTTTTAGACACTAACAATATTAAAATACCATTCAAAAGTAGTTTCATCAATGTGTAGCTAATATACAGTCCCCTGAAAATATCTTTAACCCTGTACAAATTCTGTCCTTCTGGTGACAACTCTAACTAGTAAAATAAGACTCATTTTTTGGCTAGGCCATGGGCAATACTCACCCTCAAAGCACCTCTGTGTTCTCAATTTTTGCTCAGAAAAGAAAGGAAAAAAATACACTGCTAAGATTGGATAAGCTTCTGATTTATGAATACCTGTGCTAAGGATATGACCTACACAATATGAGACTAAAATTTTTTTTAAATGGCCACACTAGCAGAAAATTACCTTAGATGAAATAAATATTTAACCTCTTAACTGATTTTTAAAAATTAAAGTCACTGCCATTACTGAAGAGTCACAATCATCAGTCTGCTTACGTTAGTGCCCAGGTGTCACATAGAGCTGTGGGCATCTGCCATCATTCCACAGCCTTCCAGAAAGCCTCAGAAAAATTCAATGTCGTATCTGATGGTGCTTTCTTTGACGTATCTGACCATGTTCTTCCTCTTCCTTTTTCTTGGTCCCAATTTGATTGGCAAATACTGTTTTTCTCTTTCCTTTTTATGCTTTTTCATGCAATTTTGCTTTATTTTATATAATAACCACCTGTTACATATAAAAAAATGAGCTGCAAAAACCTCAGAAAGTAGTCCACAGAATAAAGGAGGCAGTTCGTTTGGAGATATTCCTTAAAATAAGTAACATCTTACAATTTAAAGTTTAGACTTTACTTTTATTGAATTGTTTAAAAAGATGTTGATCAAGGGCCTGAATTATAATAAATTATAATTTACATAGAAAGGGAATACATTTGCATTTATTAAAATGTTCATTAACAAAACACAGGGTATTTCATTGTGAAAACTTTGTGATGCTTTATTTTGAACAATAGAGTAGCAACAATTATATAGGATGGCATAATAATGAGAAAATTATCAGTAAAAATAATAAATAGGAGAATATTACTCCAGGGTGTTAGCAGCTGAATTGTGTCCCTCCTTGAAAAAATGTATATGTTGAATCCCTAATGGCAAGTACTTTAAATTGTAACTGAATTTTGAGATAGGGACTTAAGTAATTAAATTAAATGGGGTTGTGGGTCCTGATCCCATATATTTGGTTTGTCTTGTGATAAGACACTAGGACACGGACAATACAGACAGAAGGATGGCTATGTGAGGACACAGCAGAAGGTGGTCACCTCCAAAATAAAACCTGATAACCCCTTGAACTCAGACTTTAGCCTCCAGAATTATGGGAAAATATATTTCTGTTGTTTAGGCCATCAGTCTGTGGGGTTTTGTTATGGCAGCACTGGAAAACTCATATGGAGAGTCCCAGCGAGAGTCTATTTGTCAAGGGAAGGTGAAAGTCTGGAAAGGACATAGAGTTTGTTCCATTTTTTTTTCCATTAGACATTCAGGGCTTGATAAAGTAAACCCCACTCTTTAAAATATCATCATGCCTTCCAGAGTTTCCACTGAAAAGGTTATTTAATATTTTTCTTTTCTGCCCCATAATTTGTTCTCATTTTAGAATATAAACCTTTTTGCAGTCTAGCATTTGCTCTTAGTCATCCAAATAGAATTTAAAAAGTAATACCCCTTCCCCCATATTGAAGAAATTTTAGCTGGTACCAAACAAGCCAAAAAAAAAAAAAGAAGAAGAAGAAAGAAAGGTTGGGGGAGCAGGGTGGAGGATGAGAAAAGTGTATATAGCAAGTGTATTTCTGTCTAGATGGGTCAGGTTCATCAGGACCAGGACATGTAGTGAGGGTTCTTAGTGGTTCACAGAAGTCAGGGGATGACGAGGACCAGGGTGTGACTCACAGGCTCATGTGCCCTTGCTAATCAGTACATTTCACTTGTATTTGTAATCCAAAAAGTACTTTCCAATTGACACTTTTTAGACTTGGGAAAGAGCAAAGATTGTTCTCTGAGATTTTTTTCTTTTTAAAATTATTCCTTACATTTGAATTTGTAATTTTTCTATGTAAGGTTTAAGCTCCAACTCAAAGAAAAAAAAATGGCAAAGAACTCTACCATCAGAATTTTGCCTAGAATTCTATTACAGATTGTCTCAATGGATAACGTAGAAGTAGAATTAGAATAATTTTAATAATAAAATCATAAACATATTATATATTTTAAGAGTGATCTAAGGTGAACCAATTTAGATTTTGTTGCCTGTCCAACTGACCTGATATTAAATACATTTGTGATTACATAAAACATAGAGTTAAGTGGATGTACAAATGCAGAATTAAGTTCTTCTGCCATAAATATGTTTTGGTGAATTCAGTTATAATTATCTTCTGATGTATTATGAATTAATATTATTAAACTCTACACATCCATATTTACCCCTTAGTAAAATGTTGTTACTTTTTGTCTCAAAGTAAAGCAACATATTTTTATGTTGCCTACCAAATGGAATTTGATCTCCTAAGAGACTGTACAATGTTGGTCATTGCATTCAGATCAAAATTCCCCTGAACCTAGCCACTGAGTCATTCTTGGCAAAGTATCATTGAACTTAACTGAGCAACAACACAACATATGGCATTACAGATAGCACAGAAGGATGCCAATTGCTTCTAATTGGTGGTTTCAGAAATTGATGTCACCTAAATTTTGAAATTACCTCACTACTGAAGCCTTCTGTTATTTTTATTCATGGGTGTGCCTGCATTGCTGCTGGAATGGATACAACGTATCAGCAAAAACACACCCTCTTGCACTTCCAAGCACATCTGTCATGCACACACATATTAGAGCATATTCACAATTGCCAATTAGAGCACATTTCTAGCTCCAAGATGGTCAATAAGCGTGCAGATATTTTCCAGTCATAGCTTAACCCTTTCACTCCTTCAATTTTATGTCCCAGAAACCATACATTTATTGAATATGGTTGACCCTTTTTAAACTAGTGAGTCATTTTACAAATATTTGCTATATTATATTCTGATTTTTATTATCTACTCTTCTTCTACAAATGTCAAATTCTTGCTTCTAATTTTTATTTCTTACATGAAAGCCCACAAAAGCATTCAACCTTAGTCTACCATTCAGTATAATACCTTGTGTTTAATAGAATGTGTTTTTTGTACTTATAAATAGTCTTCCAAAGAAACCAATAACTAAAAAAAAGTGAGGCTGACATTTTACTTCTCTCAAGGAAGGTCACAAGTCCATGACATTCTAGATTAGCACTGTTGTTGACCTTTCTGCTTTGTCACTGATGGCAAGAGTTTGTGCCCACATAGTATGTTTGACACATGTCTATTGGGTAGATATCCTGATATCATTATAGACCTTCTGTCTCTCAGGAACCAGACATTTTATTACTCTTCATGGAAACTCAGATGTCCTCAAGGAGAAATAGCACTGTGGCTGAAGTATAGGATAAACTTTCTTTGTCATTGCCTGTTTTGAAAAAAAAAGAAAGAAAGAAAAGTGTATCATTTTACCCCTTTTGTGTGCTACTTAAACTAAAAATCAATTTTGCTACTTAAACTAAAAATCAATTTTTTTCCAGATTTCCTTCTAAAATCCTTTGGCTATCCTGAAAGGTCTTGCAACTATAGAACTTTCCAAGGATTCCAGGTGACATGTCCTCCTCTCCTGGCTCCTCTCAAGCATGGCACACTTCTGTTAGATGCTCCCGCAGGCACATCAGATGACATGCCCCTCCCCGACCAGAGGAACTTTGGAAAGGGTAGGAACTCCTGAGTTTCACTAGCTGAACACTCTGACTTGGCATTAATTTCAAGAAGAAATGCCCTGTGAATCCATTTCCATGCAGTGACTTTTGTGTTTCTGACAAGACTTCAACCTCATTGCCATGGTAGTAACTAGGATACTATGACAACTGCAGACTACTAACTATAGCTCCCCTTGAAAATAGCGGCCGTGGAGCCATGGAATATTTTCCTTAGACTTCAAAGCATTGACATTTCAAGGAAAACTCAGCATTCTTGGCACAATAAAACTTACTCAACTAAAATGTCTTACAATATAAACTATTTGCACACATGAAAACTTCTATAAATGTAAAGAAATGTATTATTATAAATGACTCATACCCTCACTAATGAAATAATTTTACATGGCATGTATTACATACCCAAGACTATGGTAACCTATAAAGGACCAGGGTTTTATGTGAAACATTTATAATTTTCTGATGAAAAACTATTTGGCCATCATCATATCTTTTGGGTTACTCAGCCAAGAGTACAAAGAACAGAAAACCAGCCTTGGAATCAGGATTACTGGGACACAGCCCTAGCTCTAATTTCACAACTGTGTCATCTTGGGCAGATCCAATTGCCCAGTTGCTCTTTAGAGTAGGTGGGGTTCTATCGTGGAAGCTAATGATCCCAGTGCTCCTAATCAAACACTCCTCTCATTGGTTCTCTTGGGAAGAAAGGCAGTTTGCCGGCTTGCTGACTTCTCTACCGCAGCTATACACACAAAGTTCTGCACACTTTCAGGGGATGTCTATTGGAAAGATAATTCAGAATTAAAAATATATAAATGTTTTTAATAGTCATAGAAATACATGAGAAGATATTGTAGTCATACAACTATAATTGAAGGTTGGTACTAATCCACAGGGCTGCGACTTCTTAGCATTAGAAACGTTACAGGTGGCATAAACATTCTAAGGACTAGAAAATAAAAATAAAGAGCCAGCTCAGACAAATAGTTAAAGAGAGGGGGAAATATTTAAAAAATTAAGAGACGTCAAAGTTCAATATGGGCTACTCAATAATCAACAAATTGGAAATTCAGAATAAAAAGGGGGTACTGAGAGGGAATAAAAATGTCAAAATCAAAAAGGAATAGGTGAATCGTTAGAAGAACCAAAGAAAGATAATTTTCAGACTCAAGCTAAGTATCAGTAGGACAGATTCCACAGTTATATGAATCTTTATAAAATTCCACTAAATATAATGAGGAGACCTTTGAAATTTCTAATTGGGAAAAAAAAAACCAGACAGATTATCTGCAAAGAAAGACCTATCCAAATGGCACCAGACTTCTCAATAGCAATGTAGTAATGGTAGAAGACAAAATAAATAATATCGATTCCGGAAGAAACAAGAGTGTGGCGTGAGCATGGGGAAGCAAAAGAAAACAAGGAAGTATGCAACCATGAAGCGAATGCTTAGTCTCAGGGATCAGAGGCTTAAAGAAAAGGACAGATTGAAACCTAAAAAGAAAGAAA
>CAUYQV010117184.1:0-50535 GCA_963574575.1 Galagoides demidoff
GAAGGAGGAAAGGAAGCAAAGTTATAGATTAAAAAAGAAATCCTGCAAACTAACACGTTCCTTTTGGAAAGGTCTTTGGGGAACACTTAGAGATCTAAAAATAGACCTGCCATTCGATCCTACAATTCCTCTACTAGGTATATATCCAGAAGACCAAAAATCACATTATAACAGAGATATATGTACCAGAATGTTTATTGCAGCCCAATTCATAATTGCTAAGTCATGGAAGAAGCCCAAGTGCCCATCGACCCACGAATGGATTAATAAGTTGTGGTATATGTACACCATGGAATATTATGCAGCCTTAAAGAAAGATGGAGACTTTACCTCTTACATGTTTACATGGATGGAGCTGAAACATATTCTTCTTAGCAAAGTATCTCAAGAATGGAAGAAAAAGTATCCAATATACTCAGTCTTACTATAAAACAAATTTATAGCTTTCTTATAAAGCTATAACCCAATTATAGCCCAAGGAGAAGCGAAAGGGGGAGAGGAAGGGGAGGGGAAGAGAGAGTAGTTGGTGGGACCACACCTACAGTGCATCTTACAAGGTACATGTGAAATTTACTAGGTGTAGAATATAAGTGTCTTAACACAATAACTAAGAAAATGCCATGAAGGCTATGCTAATCAGTTTGATGAAAGCATTTCAGACTGTGTATAAAACCAGCACATTGTACCCCACGATTGCATTAATGTACACAGCTATGATTTAATTAAAAAAAAAAAGAAATCCTGAATAAGCTGAACCAGATAATGTCACGTGAACACTGTCACCATCTCAGACCTCCAGATACTCACACCCCGCACACCCAGGGTGCCCCTCAGAGGAGTCAGCTCTGAGGGCTGTGGGAGCACCTGGGAAAGGACAAGGTGTGGTAGGGATTTCCTAATTGCCAGGATCTGCAGGCACAAACCAGAGCAAGGATGACCATCTGAACAGTGGGGCCACCTTATCAAGCTCACCTTGTTCTGGAAAGGCCAGTCACAGTGTCTCTTCTGCCCATCACCCCAGGGAAGGGAAGGGAAGGGGAGTCTTCTCTCTAGAGGACATGAAATTACCAGGTCTTCTTGAGTCCTCTCTGAGAGTGATCTCAGTACCAAATCACCAGCTCACCTGTTCTTGAACTTGAATGTCTTAAAAATAGAAACGTGAGCCCAGACATGTAATATAAGATTTTCTAGCACCTTTATTAAAAAAGTATGAAGAAACTGATGAAGTTAATTTTAATACTATATCTTATTCAACCTAATATGCCACACATGCCTTATTTTAATACCTCATCAGTATAAAAATTATTAGTGAGATGTTTTATATTCTTTGAAATGTAGTGAGCACTTTACATCTGCATTTGGACCAGCCACATTTCAAGTGCTTGACAGCCACACGGGGCAAGTGGCTACTGAACTGGACACTGCAGCTCTGGACACAGTGCCCTCCACAGCATGAACTTGAACATGTGTCCTGTGCCGCCCTGACCCACATGAACTGCATGGATAGCCCGGCTCAGCTGCCCTGCTCCTAACGTAGCCTATGGTGCTCAGATTTGATGGCTCTGAGCCCTCCACGGCAGCTGGGGTGTGTATTACTAGAGACCATTCATCTTACTTTTCCTGCTCTGATTTCATTTTTCCTGAAGGGGTCTCTAGAGGAGGAGACCAGAGAAGTAATGCCCCTAGAAGACAAGGAAAATAATTTCAAGGAGAAAGGGTTGTTAGACCCTGAAATGCTGCTGAGAGGTGAGAAAAGAAGCGAGACTTCATCGTTGTGTAGTTCAGAGACAATCCCAACTGTGCCCCAGCCCGTGGAGCAGACACTGCTCCAATGCAGTGTAGACCGAGGCAGAAGTGTCCAGGGATGCAAGAGCCCAGGCAGGAGAGGGCAGGTGTCCTGGTTTCAAAGACGAGCAAAGCAGGAGGATGAGACCCAGCAAATGTAGGATGCGGTAGGTCCAAGAAGTGACAGAGAGGCAACAGGACAGGGGCCCTGATGCCACCCAGAGCACCACAGCTGCTTCACCCCTTTCTCACAGTGAGAAGCTCCCAGCCTCTGAACGAGACCAGGAAACTCCTTGAGAGGAACCACCTGATCCCTCCCCCTCCACAGCCCCCAGAACAGGCCAGGTCCCAGACCCTCCACCTGATCTGGGGCAGCAGAGATGGTGACTGTTTTAAACTCTTTCCCTGCCCGTATGTACTCAGTGGCTCTGACAGCCACCTCTGATTCACACCAAAGGCCCACAGTGACAACAGAATGTGCGACGGTCGCCCAGGACAACGTGGAGTGGAGCAAAGGCACAGGCAGACGGCCCCCCGCCCTCCAGGGCCCACGGCACCCAGTGAAGCTGCTGCCTGTTCAGATCCCCCCAGGCCCTACCCAGTCTTCTAGTTCTCAGGAATTGCCTGCTATTTCTCATCTGCTGTTGGTAGTCTTTCCAGTTTCCTAGAATTGTTATTAATTTGTTCTTCGAACGTATCAGTCCTGTCACGCCTTTGGTTTGAGTTGGGAGGGCAGTGAAAGGCAGGAAGGGGGAGTGGAGAGGTGAAGCTGAGGTTTGAGTAGCGTATTGGATGAAACCCGTGACAGAAACACTAACGGTAGCGACGTGAGGGACGGATCTCACAGTGGAGGTAAGGCTGGAAGGGATCTGAGTTCCTCGACTTGGCCACTTGGAGGATTCCTGCTCATGTTAGTATAACCCACCAGTAGAGGTCTGAGCGTGGATTTGGGAGGGACTAAAACAGGAAAGATTGCCTCTTCGGAGGGAGTGGGCAAGGCAGATGGAAACAGTGCTTCTCATTTAATACCATTGTATCACATTTAAGCTTGTTTTTAACAAGTATTTAAAAATAAGAAGTAACATTTGTTGTCAGATTCAGGAAGCCTGACGATATCAATTACACTAATGATTGCAGGTACCTACTGATACCAGGTTCCTCCATTCAGGGCAGCACAGAGGACCCCAGTTTCCTAGGTCTGGGCAATTTCATGAAGAGAATGCCCTGCCAGGTGGAAGGCCTGCACGCGTTCATTTGTTAATATACTCATTAACATTGAAAAGGTGTCTCCCATTTACCAAGACCTAGCCAAATATAATTCTTTTTTAAAATTTTTTTTATTATACATTAATGCATTTATGGGGTACATGGTGCTGGTTTTATATACAATTTGTAATACTTACCTCAAACTGGTTAACCTAGCCTTCACTGTACTTTCTTAATCATTGAATTCTTAAGACCTTATACCCCTAGATGAAAGAACCCACGTGGAGATATCCCGCTTGTGTCCTCCTGGACTCTGTGAAGCTCTGGTGCTTTTTATCCCTTCTGTATTCCTTTCTATCTCATAAATCCTATCTGACCACTGATCTGTGGTTTGTGGGTTCATTCTTTGAATCTCTGAGACCAAGGGCCTTCTGAAAAGAAATTCCGTCAAGACTGTGATTACAGCGGCCTCACTGGAAGATCTCCGGGATGTGCTGTCTTTATTATGGATTTCAGCAGAAAGGAAAGTAGCAAAGATGGGCTGTGTCTCCATCCATTTCCCTGTACTGCGGGAATTATGGACTCTCACATTCTTTTTAAAAAATTTTTTTTATTAAGTCATATACACATAGATCATGAATACATTTATGCATATTACAATATGTTGATTTTTTTATACCATCTCATGTGCTTACACCAAACCAATCAACACAGCTTTCACCTCATTTATTTGATTATTGTGTTAAGACATTTATGTTCTACACTTGACAGACTTGACTTGTACCCTTGCCATATGCTCCATAGGTATGGTCCCATCGTTTTCACTTTTTATTTTGAACATTTCCAAACATTTGCATAGTTAGAGGAAAGAGAATAATGTAATGAACACTCAGATACTCGTCATCTGGTTTGAACAATGGTCAATATTTCACTATATTTTCCAATATGTTTTGTTCTGGCCTAACTATTTTAGAATAAGTGACAGACAAAGGACATTTTATTTGCAAATGCATCTGTATGCTTCTTTTTTTTAAAAAAAATCACATTTCTTACAAAAGGTCAAAGGCATTGCCATTTCTAACAAGATTTACAGTCATGACTCAATTTCATCTAATACCCTGTTCATATTCCAAATTCCCTAGTTATCTCCGAAACATCTTTTGCAAGTTCAAAGGAGGGTCTAATAAGTAATCACACATTACAGTAATTGGATATTATTAGATTAATATTACTGAATCCACTCTCAGAGAGGAGTTAGAAGGATCTGGTAGTTTTTGACTCTCTAGAGTCTGGTAGTTTTATGTCTTGAGTATCACTCTTTTAACAGGTTTATTGATGTATAATTGATAAACAAAAAAATTGAAAAAAAAAACACCCAAAACCAAAAACCTGTATATGGGCACACGGCACACTACCGTGAGGACACAGCTGCACATTGGACTTTGACCATACAAACACGAACCATGGGATCTAACTGTTTGCACCCCCCGTTAATCTGAAATTAGAAAACCCTGCACACGTGGAAGGTCCGCAGTCTGATGAGTTTGGGTATGTGTGTACCCTCACGAATTCATCGCCACGATCAAAGTTAGAAGCATATCTATCATATCCAGATGTTTCCTCATGACCTCCTGCTCTTTCTGTGGTAAGAACACGGAATGTGAAATTTACTTTCTTAAATTTCTTTTAATACAAAATAAAATGTTGTGAATAGCAGGTCCCTAGAACTCATCTGTCATCACTGGAACTTTGCACCATGGAACAACTCCTCACCTCTTTCTCCTCCACCCCCAGCAACCGCCTTGTACTTCCTATCTCCCAATTCCCTTTTGTTTTCTTGACCTTGACTTCTTGGAGGTGGGGGGAGCAGGGCAGCTGTTCAGCAGAACATCCCACCTTTTTCTTATTGTTTCCTCGTGGTGTTATGTAATCCATCCCTTTGCCCTTCTAGGTTTTCTGTAAATTAGAAGTTATTTGAAGTCCCCATTAGGTTCTGATTCAGCATTTTGTACAAATACTTCACAGTGCATCTCACTGTGAGATTGGGAATCTTCCTAGTGCAGGGGTCACATCGTGGCAGACTGTTCCCCTTCAGGGATGGTGAGCAAGCTTAGGGGGGCAGCAGCCTGAGTTCCCCCCATCTCATATAAACAGACTTGCCTTCTGTGACCAGGAAGAAATCTGTGGGGGATGCATCCTGTGAATGTCTGCGTTTACTTCAGCATCTCTTAATGATCATTATCTAAATGGATCCATTTGCTAGGAGTTAAAAACATGGTGATTTTCTAATTCTTTCCCCTTTATTAGCAGAAACAACCCTCTTAGAAAGGCTTAAATTACACATCTGGGCTCAAATTTCTATCTTTAATGCATCCAGGTCCAAGCACAGGTGAGCTCGTTACTTACACCAGTCTCAGAAGGATCTGGTAGTTTTTTGCTCTCTAGGGAATGGACACCTCTTCCCATCCCTGGGGTGATGGGCAGAAGAGATATTGTGACTGGTTCCAGAACAAGGTGAGCTTGACAAGGTGGCCCCACTGTTCAGATGGTCATCCTTGCTCAGGTTTGTGCCTGCAGGTCCTGGCGATTAGGAAATCCTTACCACACCTTGTCCTTCCCCAAGTGCTCCCTCACCACCTCCCTCAGAGCTGACTCCTCTGAGGGGCACCCTGGGGTTGAGGGTTGTGAGTATCTGGAGGTCTGAGATGGTGACAGTGTTCACATGACATCATCTGGTTCAGTATACTCAGGATTTCTCTTTTAATCTTCCTTCCTTCCTTCCTTCCTTCCTTCCTTCCTTCCTTCCTTCCTTCCTTCCTCCCTCCCTCCCTCCCTCCCTTCTTCCCTTATTTCCTCCTTCCCCTCCCACTTTAATTAGCCTTAGGCACAACTCATGACCCTTCAAAGCGGGACCATAATGGAACAACAAAGAACATATTTATTTATTTATTTATTTTTTTGAGACAGAGCCTCAAGCTGTCCCCTTGGGTAGAGTGCCGTGGCATCACAGCTCACAACAACCTCCAACTCCTGGGCTCAAGCGAGTCTCTTGCCTCCACCTCCCAAGTAGCTGGGACCACAGGCACCCACCACAACACCTGGCTATTTTTTTTTTTGGTTGCAGCCGTCATTGTTGTTTGGCTGGCCTGGGCTGGATTCAAACCCACCACTTTAGTCACTTGAGCTACAGGCACCGAGCCAAAGAACATATTTTAACGTTTAAGAAAATCACAAAACCTGTCTCTACAGGATCATCTATGCTGGTGATTTTGTAACTCTGTTTATATAACCTATGGCTCCTTTTTGTCTGGATCACGCCCTGTCTGGATCCCTATTAGTAGGAAAAAGCAGCCTCCGCTCACCTGTGGTAGAAATCAAGGGAGTGAAACTTGATCTCCACTTGATTTTCTTTATACACGAGGAAGATTCTCATTCTTGTATTTGTCAGCAAAATGTCTATTTAGGCTACTTTCCCTACATAGCTTTGGAGCTCTGTTTTTGAGATAACACAGGTGATGGGCCTTTTCCCAATGTGGTGACTTGGAAAGAGGAACTTGGAGACTTTGTCAGGAGGGACAAGGTGGATTTTCAGTGTAGTATTCTGGGGGGTAGGAAAGAGCAGAGGGTTTTCCTGTGGAGAGACAAGAGAACCATGGCCCACAGAGAGACAAAAGTCACCTTTGAGGTTAGGGGACTTCTAGATTGAAGCCAAGACCCTACGATATCCTGCTTTTCTTGCTGAGGACTCTTCACAGATCCTTGAAAGAGCTCACAGCCTACTGATCAGGGCAGCAGGGTTACACGTGAGCACTGCTGGCCAGTAGCTATTTCTGGCTTAGGATGACGTTTTCAACTCAAGGTTAGATAGAAGAACAGAACCAGAGCAGTACCTCCCATAAGGACAAAAGGATACAGTTGAACTAAGGAGTGTTCTTTCTTTTGAGATTATTTCTAATTTAGGGCATTGAATGTCACTTTTTATAAGTGATGGGAAAGTGTATGCTATTTTTCAAATGTCCAAAATGTCAAGAACAATAGAAAAGGAAGGTGCAGGATATAAATGGCATGAAACTATGCATCTAAAATATTAAAACCTACAAAACATTACTATATTTGTGCATGTTACATACATAGGTGGTAAAAATCTAACATCACGCATAGTAACAATGAAGGTCAGGGTAGTGGACACCTCTAGGGAGTGGGATGATAACCAGGGAGCTTATCTCTATTCGTCAAGTTTTATTTAATGAACCAGGAAGTCAGCATGTGGGTATTCAATGTATGGTTCCCTTTACTCAAAGTTTTCCATTTATTGAAAAACTTGCCAGGAGGGAAGAAAGGAAGTTAGAAAAGAAAACAGTAAGGAAAAGATGAAAGAGATGGAAGAAGGAGGAAAGGATTGCCAGCTTTTGAAATCCAAAGTGTAGAAAGTATAGAATTAAAAGTGATGTCAAAAATGCAATCGTGAAAGGTGCATTTGGGGTGGGAAGGGAGAGGAGAACTCAAGGTTAAGTCACACAGCAAAGGTTCACAGGGGATTCAGAAGAAAAGGCCCCCAGGATGAGATTTACATCTGCGCACAGTGATGAATTCCCCTGAGAAGGCACCAGCTGTGTTTCCAAATCCGAGTTACTTTCACAAGGAAATAGATTTATGTTGGCCTGCCTGGGCAGGTGGATTTTCAAATGAAACTGCTCCCTTGTCTAATGTAGGAAGTGAGACAACATTCACTAGCTTTGCAAAGTTTTAGGGGATTACGAAAATGATCCTGACAATTAGTACACCCATCGATACTGAAAACCATGTATATGTTCCCATTGAATGTAAAAAAGCATGAATTCTACCATAGGTAGACATAAAAGAGGGAAGGGCAGGCAGAATCACAAGCCACATGACACACACACAGCCTCTCTTCGCTAAATCTCTTGTGCACAGAACTATCCCTCCAATTTGTGATCCAAATCCTTCCCAGCTATCATCTCTGTGTACCTCAGAATTCATCAATAATTTCTTCTAGAGAAGTGGAAAATCAAAATCTAAGAACCTTTGTAAGTTTCCTGTAGAAAATAAAATACCTTGATGGAGAGAGAACAATTGCAACAGAAAAGGTCAAACTTGTTGGAGAGAGAACAATTGCAACAATTATACAGGCAGAGATCATTAAGATCTCCGTTTGACAGATGAGGAAACTGAAGTTCAATGGAGATAAGTCAATTTGTCAAGGTCACATGAAAGGTAAACCAGTAATGTGAGATTTAATTCCAGATCTGTAAGTTTCCTGAACCACATCCCCTCACTAATGCCATTGTGAAGTCTCATGTCCCAGTTAGATTCTCATCCCCTGCCCCTGAGTGAACTGCAGAGTGAGAAAATCTTTCTCCCTTTACCCCACTAGAAAGAGTAAAGCCACAGAGCTTCAACGCACTGAACTGAAAACATGATTTCCCGCTGTGCCCTGTAAGGAACAGTGCTTTAGCTAGTAGCCAGTGTTTCAGCATCTGGTTTTATAGGTGACATTATTGGTGTTTACATTCTTTTATCACCATCTTTTTTCTCACCACTTCACCAGTTCTTTGCTTCACACAGAGTTTTTTGAAATCAGATATCAATTGGCCACACCGAATGAAGATACTTTTTACCCTTACTGTCATGTTTTAAGTGACTCCAAGTCTTGTACTAGCTCAAGCAGGAATGTAACAATCCTCCATTGCCCCCTCTCCTCATAAGAAGTCCTCCTAGCCACGATCATCTCTACATGGGCGCCTTTTGTACCAGTCTGTGGACCTCACTGTGGCGCCTCTCCCAGCCTTCTCTGCTTGGGTTCCTTCTTGTTGGAAAGCAAGGCTCGAAAATTTGCTTAAAGGAGCCCTGCTGTGGCTTCTGGCCTTTATTTTGCCCTCTCAGTTACACTATGTATTGCCTGGAACTGGTAACTTTCTAATGCTAATGAATCTAATCATATTTGGGGTGCTATAGTAATGCTAGATTTCATGTAGCAGCTGGGAGAACTCCCTACCTAAAACTCTATGATACCTTTTTTGCACTCACATACATGGTAGCAGCATTGTTTGTGCCCACGGTTCATAAAAGCATGTTGTGCACATTCATAATATCTAGCTCTGCCCACTAGACTTTTTTAGAACCTGTCATTAGATTATGCAGTCATTAAACTTAACTAGGACAGCAAAGACTTTCTATGCTACTCTTGTATGTGGTCCTACATTCCCATTCGTATCAGTGATTTTTTTAGCCCACATCAGATTCACATGGAGAGATTGTTAACCAGTGTGTCACAAATTCCTCTAATATAGTTGCTGCCTTGGAGTCCATTTTTGGGTCTGATGGAAGGAAACTCAGTCATATTCCATCCCCTTCTAGCCTCTTTGTTCCTCATCTCACTGACCCCAAACCCAACACGCATCACAGCTGCTGACCACGATAAAAAGCTCACGATCACCACCAGGGTCATGTAAACATTACCAGGGTTCCCTTTTTCATAAGTCTTCTCTCAACTGGCCAACTCACAATGTCCTCAGGAGAGCCTAAAGCACGACGCCCAGGGAACCAGATAACGGCACAGCCCCACCGGTTCTCTGTCTTCCTTTATCCCTCACTCCCCACTCTCTGGTGCAGCTCTTTGCTCTGTCTCCACAGCCTTCTTGTTGCCCTCCCATCAGCACTCCTGACCCTCTGGGACCTGCAAATAATAGAGTTTACTTGGTTGAACTCAAACTGCAAACCCTATTCCTTGGGAGGCAGCTCGAGTCTCAGCTCAGGACCCTTCAGTTTCTCCTCATTGAGTCTTGTCTGACTCACACACTTCAATCTAACTTTCCTCCCACCTGGACCGTGGCTATCTGGGCTCAAGGCCACTCTGGACAGAGGGACCTCAAAACCAAGTCCAAAAGAAATGGAACAGTAAAAGGCACCACAAAGTATGCCTTTATTGATAAGGAATTCTTAGTTTGTTTTCTTAGAAAATAATTTACTTTCATTCTTGAAAGATAGTTTGCTGCATATGGAATTATATATTGATAGTTGTTTTCCTTGTGCACTTTAAGGATGATATTGGTCTGTTCTCTGGCCCCCTTATTTCCAAAAAGAAGTCAGTTGTCATTTGGATCACCATGCCCTTTTTACGGGATGTGTCTGTCTTTTCTGGCTGCTCTCACGATGAGGAGGAAAGTTAGATTTTCAGTAGTTTGATGATAATATGCTTAGGACATTTTCTTTTAACTTATTTTGCCTGGAGTTTTATGAAATTCTTGAACCTATAAAAGATATGTCTTTCTCCACGTTTAGGATGTTGCTGGCTCTGATTTCTTTAAATCCTCCCATTTAAAAGTCTATATAGTCTCCTTTTGGAACTCTGATGGCAAGTTAGAGTTTTTGATCTTGTTCCTGGTGTTGAGTTTATTCTTTTAGAGACAGAGTCTCACTTTGTCACCCTTGGTAGAGTGCTGTGGCATCACAGCTCACAGCAACCTCCAGCTCTTGGGTTTAGGCGATTCCCTTGCCTCAGCCTCCCAAGTAGCTAGGACTACAGGTGCTCCATAGCTGGCTAATTTTGGTGCAGTTTGGTCGGGGCCGGGTTCAAACCTGCCACCCTTGGTATATGGCGCCAGCACCCTACTCACTGAGCCACAGGTGCCACCCTATTTTAACAAGTTGTAACAGAATGGATAACTTTTATTAATTTATCTTAATTTCACGGAGTCTTTTTTATCATTTTCATTGAACTGTTGAGCACATCCAGTGACTTTTTAAGAAAGTTTTAAAATTTCTAATATTTTTTAGCAGATCTGGGCTGGGTTCGAACCTGCCACCCACAGTGCACAGGGCTGGCACTCTAACCACTGAGCTGCAGGTACCCAGTCATGTTTAGTAGTTTCTATTTCTGTGTTCATATTTCTTATGGTTTCATGTATTGTGAACGTATTTTCCTTTATGTTATTAAGAATAGTTTAAAATGTGCTAGTTCCAGCATCTGTGTCATCTTGGACCCAGTCTCCATTGTACATGTTTATTTTTGAAAATGAGTCACATTTCCTGTTTATTCATAAGGTGAGTAATTTAGGATGCAATACTGAACATCGTGAAGTTACATCATGAAGACTGTGGATTCTGTTATATTCCTCCGGTTAGTGTTGTTTATTTGTTCTTATTGTTTTAGCAGGCAATGTACTGGGTTAAATTCAAACTGCAAACTCTGTTCCTTGGAAAACAGGTCAACTCTCAGTTCAGTTCTCTTATCTCTAGGTGGGCAGCTTGGGATTGCCCTGCATATGCCTGCCTGGTCCGGCGATGGGTAGAGGTTGAGTTAGAGAGCATTTGAGATTCCCAAGTGCTTTTTTCATTTTAATTTCCAAGATTCTTCTTTCACTTACTTTATGGTGACTATACTCTGCCTCTTCAAGTCAAAAAGATGGTTTACTAAAGAGTTTTAGATGTCTTACATAGCACAACCTAGGTTTTTCCTTAGGTTTAACGCTACTAAAAAAAGGGAACTAATCCAGTACTGTTTTCTTATTCCAAATATCAACCCCCTTCAGAAGGTGCCTACTTTTGGTTTCTCTCTCACATCTTTGGGTAGTTCCCTTGAGCCTCAGAGTTTATGGCTGTTATGTCTTGGAGGATTAGCCTAGTGGATGTCCACTTAGCCACACTGGAAATAGAACCTCCATTGGTAATTTGAAAGACATACATCTTATTAATCTTTTTAGTAGTAACCCTGAAAGTGTATATACATTGCTATAGACTGAATGTTTGTCCCTTCACCCCCAATTCATATGTTAATGATATTTGGAAGTGAGGCCTTCAGAAGGTGCGTAAATCAGAAAGGTGGAGCCTCCATGAATGAGATCAGCACCCATTAAAAAAAAAACCCCGAAAACTTCCTCATCCCTCATAGGAGGACACAGTAAGAGGCTGGTCATCGCTGAAAAGGAAGCAAGTCCTCACCAGACAATGGCTTTGCAAACGCCTTGACCTTGACTTTCTCGGCCTCCAAAACCATGAGAAGTAAATGATTGTTTTTTATTTAAACCACCCAGACTATGTATTTTTGATAGCAATCTCAACAAACTAGGATATATGCCTTTAATTTTTTATTTAGATATTAATATCTAGAGTTAATCCTTATGTTTTACCAAAACCAAAATAAACAGATAAAAGCCAGGAACCTTGCCAGAATTTATTTATTTATTGAGGGGCAAAAGGTCTTCAGCAGTTCGATACCTAGCAAAGAAAGGCCCACGAGATTTTAAGGCTGGAGAACAATTTTATGACTCCTCACCTTCAAGGGCAATGCCACTCCCACAGCTCAGCAGAGCTCTGCCCATTCTATCCTTGTCTGTAGAGCTCCATTGAGTGGCTGGGTGCTCATGGCTCTGCGGGATATTTGTTCTATCCCTTGAAATCGAGATAGAGGCAGCCCTACCTGTGTACTCTGGGTCTGTGGTGGTGGTGGTAACCTTATGATCTTTGAATTCTTTTTGAGGTTCTTCCTTCCTCAATGTTTTAAGAGTAACACATGTTCACAGCTTTAGGTCCTGGTATTCTAGGATCTATGAAGTCCCTCAGTCTTCCTTAATGTTGTCCCCTTTCCTCTGTTTTCTTTATTTGTAGGTAGCAGTGTCTCTGCTGGTATAATCCCATCTTCATACCTGGATTCTGTAGGAATGGTCAATTAAGTCTATGGTTCATACCCGCACTGCTAACTTTATTAATTAGTCCGTCCCCCACATCTTTACGCCACACATACTTCCTCATTTTTGGTGTTATGGATAGGCCACGAATTTCCAAATCTTTAAGTTATGGTTCCATTTTGCTTAACAATTTCATACTCAATTAATTTCTCTCCTCTTACATTTTACTGCAACCACTCAGGAAGAACCAAGTCACTCCGTCAATATTTTGCCTAGAAATCGCTTCCACAAAATATCCAGTTTTATTGCTCAAAATTTCTACCTTCTGAAAAGCAACTAGAACAGGAACATAACTCATTCAAGGTTTTGCTACAATATAACAAGCACTGGCTTTCCCCTGGTTTCCAGTAATGCACTCCTCATTTCCATCTGAGGCCTCATCACAACGGTCTATAGCACCCATATTTCTACCAACATTCTGTTCATGGCCCTGAGAAGACAGAAGCTTTCTCTGTGGCTCTCCTCTTTTTCTTTCTGAGACCTCACCAGAATCACCTTTAAAAGGCCATTCATAATAATCCAGCCTTTTTTAAAAGCACACATATAAAAACTCACCCAGCCTTTACCTATTCCTCAGTCCCAAAGCTGAGTCCACACTTTGAGGTTGCAATTTCTCTCTTAGTCAGTTTGGGATACTCACAAAGCCCCTTGGACAGGTGCTCAACAGAAATTTATTTCTCACTATTTTCGAGGCTGAAAGTCTGAGATTGGGGCACCAGCTTGGTCAGGTTTTGGTGGGGCCGTCTTATGGGCTACAGACTTCTGATTTCTTATTATAACTTCACAGGGCAGAGAGCAGCGACAACTCTCTGGGATCTCTTTTTATGAGGGCACTAGTCCCATTCACCAGGGCTCCCCCCTTATGTCCTACTTACCACCCAAGAGCCTCACCTTCTAATATTATTAGGGATTAGGATTTTAATATATAAACTAGGGAGACACAAACATTTAATCCATAACAGTAACTTTTTTTTCCTTTTTCTTTTTTTGAGACAGAGTCTCACTTTGTCGCCCTTGGTAGAGTGCCATGGCGTCACAGCTCACAACAACCTTAAACTCCTGGGCTTAAACAATTCTCTTGCCTTGGCCTCCCAAGTAGCTGGGGCTACAGGCGTCCGCCACAATACCCGGCTGTTTTTTGGTTGTAGTTGTCATTGTTGTTTGGCAGGCCTGGGCTGGATTCGAACCTGCCAGCTTCAGTGTATGTGGCTAGTGCCTTAGCCTCTGAGTTATAGGCACCCAGCCAACAGTAACCTTTTTAAAAAAAAAAATGATATAGGTACATAGATGAATGGCACAGAGTATGATATAACTTATAATAAAAATTAGTAGCCTCTAACATCTTTCTCCTCTTCTCACTCATACTCTGCTTTTTATATCTACCTATTAGTTGTCTTTGATATTTCAATTTCAGAAATGCTGGCTTACTGCTTAGGAACAAATGATTGTTTATCTTCCCGTCTCCCCCAGCCATAGGTACAAACACCCACAAGTGCACACACAGGCACACGTGTCTCTCTCCTCTTCTTTTCCCTTCAAAAACATCACAATTTTTTGGCTAAGTACTCAGAGTTTTGCGGTAGTAGGTGTATTAGTTTCCTATTGCTGCTGTTAAAAAATCACCAGAAACTAGTGGCTCAAGTGAACACAAATTTTTACAGTCTTTAGGTAAAAAGCCAAGAATTAGTCCATTGGGCTAAAGTCAAGGTGTTAGCAAGGCGGATTTCCTTCTGGGGACGCTGGCCGAGAATCTGTTTCCTCTGCCTTTTGAAGACCCACTGCATCCCCTGGCTCATAGCTCCTTCTTCCATACTCAGAATCAACGGTGGATACCTTCAAATCTCTCTCTCCTCTTCACTTCTGCCTCATGGGTACATCTTCTCTCACTCGAAGCCCTCTGCCTCTCTCAGATAAGACCCCTGAGATCACATCGATTTCTCCCGGATCATCAAGAATAATCTGCTATCTTAAGATTCTTACCTTAATCAACCAGCAAAGTCCCTTTTTACTATTTTATGCAGGGCAGCACGTTGACAGGTTCTGGGGATTGGGACGTGGGCATCTTTGGAGGATAGGAAGCAGCATTCTGCCTTCCACACCAGAGGCATAGAATGATTTCTCATAGATGACTCACATGGTACGCTATGACTACATTTTCATTCCTCAGAGCTGACACCTGGTCACTCTCCATTCTCCTTTTCCCCTCTATTAAAGTCTTTCCTCATCCCTGGACTGGCCTCCTCTCCTTTCTTGCAGATCATCACCGCACTTCTATGCCAGAGCCTCTCATCTTTATGGCGCATTGGACGGGAAAGGGGGCAATGAGACCAGTCCAGGGACCACTCCAGACCTTGCCGTAGCCCTCCTTCCCACTACCACACTAACTCATTAGGACTCAGTAAATTGAAGGAAGGGGCTCTTCCCCAAATCCTAGCACTAGGTCGGGATTTCCCCTGGGATCTGGGATCAGTGTCCCAATCCCCCCAACACTTTCCCTGGGGGACAGCTGAGGGACAGGGTTCTCTGGACTTTATCCTCCCCACTGGTGAGCCTCCGCCCCATTCCTCCTCCTTACCTCGCACCTGGGTAGCTGCTGTTCTGTTTCCTCCCAAAACACACCATGGGGCTGTGTCCTCAAACCCCTGGGCAGCCTTCTTGTAAAAGGGGGTATTAGATTGTCTCCCCAGCACTGCCTGGCCCCAGTGCAAGTGAGACAAGGGAAACCAACAACCTAATTTGACATTTTCAATGTAAACATTCCCAGAAATCTTAACAACTTCATAACTCACAACGGCATGTGGTCTGGGCTGTCTCTGAGCTTTCTCCATCCTTCCCTCTGCCAGACCTGTACCACTTTTCACGTTCTCCTTCTCAACAAACAGCACCACCTCAGCCTTCCACCTCTGGCTCAGACTTTGACCCTGCTGACCACTCTGTCCCCCACCTTATGCCTCTGCACGTCCTGAACCTTCTGCTCCCACTGAGTCCCCAACTCCTACACCCCCAACCTCTCCACCTGACTCCTTTCCTCCTCCACACCCCTGCTCTCAGGAACAGCCTCCCAAAGCTATTTTACCATTATGAGAAATAGCAGGAGCAGAGGGCGTGATCAGGGTCCACGTCCCCTTTAACCTGGGGCATTTATCCCAAATTGAAAAGCGCCTTGGGTCCTTTTCAAATGACCCTACCCAATTTACAAAACATTCCAATTATTTAACCCAATCCTGTGGCCTCCCTGGCAGGACATTGACGATGCTTTTCCCTACCACCACTCCCGAGGAGAAAACCCACATCAGGGCGCAACCGCAGTCTCCAAAGACACCTTCACCCTCATAACATACACTAACCTCAACCCCGAGGCTTAGGCTGGAAGGCTATACTTAATACCCACTTTATCATTCAATCAGCCTCAGATACAAGACAAAGCCTTCAAAAACTCGAGGACAGATCCCAGACTCCCCAAAAGGAATTAGTTAAACTGGTCTTCAAGGTCCATACAACAGAGAGGAGGAGGTGGCCAGGACTAAGCCAGCTGGGTGCCAGATGTGGGCCTCTGGCCTTCGGGGACAGAGGAGGGATCTACCAGGCAACCTACACTCCTGCCTCATTCATCACAGCCTCCGGGCACTTGCGGCAAGTGTGGCAAAAGAGACACTGGGTCATCTGCTACCCTAATCCTCGAGCCCCACTCAGACCCTGCCCAGTCTGTGGTGTCCAAGGTCACCAGAGGGAGGAGGCCTATTCAGTCTGAGAACCTTCTGTTCTTCAGTTCTTGGAAGTTTTCTTTAACTGTTTTTTGTTTTTTTTTTTTAATTCTCCCTGTTTCCTTTTTCTGGTTCTCTATGAAATCTGGGATGGATTTCAAAATTTTAGTTTTCCTTTGCTGTTCTTTGACTACTCTCCAGTTATACTTGTGCACTGCATTCTGGGAGAAGTCTTCAGCTGGGTCTAACTCAGTCACTCTTGCACTGATTCAAACTGATGGGCTGGGTATAGGGGCTCACGCCTGTAACCCTAGCACTCTGGGAGGCCAAAAAGCCAGTGGGTTACTTGAGACCAGCCTGAGCAAGAGCAAGACCTTGTCTGTACTAAAAATAGAAAAAACTAGTGGGGCCAGCCTCGTGGTGGGGGCCTGTAGTTCCAGTTACTCAGGAGGCTGAGGCAAGAGGATCAGTTGAGGCCAAGAGTTTGAGGTTGCTGTGAGCTATGACACCACGGCACTCTACCCCAGGGTGACAGAATGAGACTCTGTCTCCAAAAATAAATAAATAAACAAACAAATAATTGATGGACTATCTACCCATCAATTGGGTCTTTCTGGCCATTGCATAACATAACAACCCGTCCTTATTTAATTGTTTTAATATTCTGTTGTAACTCTCTGAGGATATCATTTTGACTTATTTTAAGTAATTGTTCTGTACGTTCCTTTAACTATTTCCTCAGCATTCTGTTCGTTGAGCTCAGTGCTCTTTTTCCTAATGAATTTCCACAATATTAGGTGTTTCCTGCTTTGCATACATTTTATATATGAGAACCTCCCCATTCTATTTTTAGTAAATGCTGGCTGTTTTTTCTGATGGCAGTGGGGGAGGGCAAACCTGCCTTAAGAGTTTGTGGGGACTAAACCCATAAATATGTTTCAAGGAGGATGTGATAGAAGCTATTTGGCAGAGGCGGGAAAGGGTGTAGGTTTTCTGCTTAGTCCTGGGTGTTGGAAATTACTAACATGCTGCTCTTTTCTTGCCCTGACCCCACATTTAGGATTTTAGCCTGGAGGGTAACGTTCTGTTGTCTGCTTCTTGCTATAAGTAGACATCGGATGTGATAGTCCTATGGAGGCAACCACCTAGACATTCAAAACATATTTCTTTAATCACTCACCGAGATGTTTTGGCAGGGCTCTTCCTGACCTCTGCACCCACAGCTTAAACTTGGCAGCATGTCCAGACCCATCGCCTCTTTTCCTAATAATCTTCTCAGGTGTTTTAGCCAATAGCTTCTTCCGTCAGTCCAATCCCTGAAGTATATTTTCTTCCAGGCACTCCTCGTGATCGCTGGTCTACATTTCGGGTTTATGGTACTTTTATGAATTTATTTCCATAAACATTGTATTTTCTGACATTTCTCAGTAGCTAGGTCAGTAAGTGGATTTGTGTTCATTCTCCAACTTTCTCCCCTACGTTCTGGAATCGTTTACACAGCCCTAGAATTATTTGTTACTTTAAGTTTTGATAGAAATTATCTTTAAAACAAGAAACACTCTAGGCCTGAGTTAGGTATAAAAGTTTTGACTATAACATTTCAACCATGAATATAGGATTTCCAGGTTTTCTATGTTTTGATAATTTTGAAATTTAGATCATTTGGATTTTGCTCAAAAACTCATTCCTTTCCCATAGATCTTTTAATAGAAAACACATGTGACATAATAAATTTTTATAATTTAAAAACTGCTGTTTACCTGTATACCATAGAAGATAAGTTTTCTGAATACTGTTTATTTGAATAGTGAGGACCTATTTTTCCCATTCAATCAGGTAAACATTTCTTGAATCCTATAATGAACAACTTTTAAGGCAAAGATCATTCATCTCATTTTCTCTCTACATTGTACGAGTATGGTGCTTTAAATAATACCTGTTTAGTTTTCTTTTTAATCCCTTTGAGAGTGCTTGCTGTATTGTCATTGGTCAGGGTTTAGAGAACCAAGAGTTTTTGCCCACACCAGTCTATGGCTAATAATTTGCTTTCCTATACACTGTCTGCCTTTAACCCTATGGCTATTAATAGGAAGTAATAAAAGTTTATTCCACAAAAAAGCATCAACTATGGAGAGTAACAGAAAGTTATTAATAACCGCTTCACTCTTCTTTCTTCTTGTGGTGCTTGGGGATTTTTCTTAGCATTGCTGAGAAAAGAGTTTTATTTTTTCAGTCTATTCAAAATAACCTTTTAAAAAACAGCTTTATATCTAATCTCTAATCCTGAGTATGTGGGTATAAAGATTTCTCTTTTTTTCTCTGCTATTGGGACCTTTCAAAACCCACTTCTTATTAGTGATTCCCCTCTATCAATGTATTTTTTTTTTGCAGATTTTGGCCAGGGCTGGGTTTGAACCCACCACCTCTGGCATATGGGGCTGGCACCCTACTCCTTTGAGCCACAGGTACTGCCCTATCAATGTATTTTTATAGAAGAATTTATTAGATTTTATTTAAGAATATTTTATTCTTTCCAATAAACCAGGTTTACACCCCAAAGCTACAAACTACTTCCTGTGTGACCGTGGGCAAGTCAACCACTCTGAGCATGATTTTTTCATTTGCTAAACAGGGGAATAAAAATTGTATCTATGTCATAAGCTTGTGTGAAGATGAAATGAGATAATGAATGTATATTGCTTAGCTTGGTACCTAAGGATCAATAAATACAGAGGAGGGTACCAAAAAAATGTATGTACTTTTTTTTTTGACATTTGCACTAGACTATTTATTGCAGCTCAATTTGCAATCACCAAAATGTGGAAACAACCCGAATGTCCACCAACCAAGGAATGGATTAACAAGCTGCAGTATATGTATACCATGGAATACTATCCAGCCGTTAAAAAGATGACAACTTTACATCTTTACTATTAACCTGGATGGAGGTGGAACACATTCTCTTTTTTATTATTTTTTAATTTTTACATATACATGTGATTATTAGGTTTCCACTTTTTGCCTTCATAGAATTAAAAAGGCTTAAAATTTAACAACAATAACAATGTTTAAGAGAAGGAGGGAGGGGGTGAGGGTAAGGACAAGAAAAAAAAAAGAAAGAAAATAGTGACTGATTCTCACATAAATTGGATTCGATTTTGACTTAAGTACATTACTTAAACATTAATTTTTACTTCAACTTGTTAATATGTTGTTTAGGGATACTGCATCCTCATTTAAAAGTGAATTATGTTTGTAATTTCCCCTTTATAATAATGTATTTTTTCCAATTGTAATATCAGGTGTATCCTTAAGCAGATTGATTTTGAAGTATTTCTTCTTTTTCTATTGTCTATAAGATTTGGCATGATCTGTTTTGGGAAATTATCTTTTACCTTTATTTATAAATATTAGTTGTCTATTTTTGGAGACTTTGGAAAAAAATAAGAAGTTAATTAATGACTCTATACTGAACCTCAGAGTCAAAGCACTCTATAATAGTCATACTCTCATTTGACAATGTCAATGTTACTTTCTTTGCATTACTATTATTATTATTGCTTAACACGTCATTGCAGCAATCGTCTGAATGTATTCATCTTCGTTCATTCTTTACGAGGTTTTTGTTTCTAGTCCTTATCTGTATACACGTCTTAAGCTCTGTTATTTATGTATTGCTTCTCCAAGTTGAATTGAAGGTACCATTACTGGTCCAATGTGCCTAGGCATGCTACACACACCCATTTTACCTGCAATTCATACACTTTTTTTTTTTTTTGGAATGATTGATTTTACTTCCAACAACATTGCTTAAAATGTGCATATATTTTTTGGCACCTGCTATAGGCAGGAGGTATTATCAGTCATTATAATAGTCACCACAACTGTCACATGTCTGATTGCTTCCCCCTTACAGTAAGCGAAACTTCAGCTTAAACTTACAGGAGATATTTAGGATGGTCAGCTGCAACAGGAAAGTAGCCACGGTACTCTATCTATAGGCCTTTGTTACCGATCTCTCTGCCTCTATCTACGGGATCTTTAGGGTAGCAATCCTACGTGGTCACCATCTGTGCCTGTTTGTGGCACGTCTGGAAAGCACACTTCTAAACCCTGCTGATTCCCTCCTCTCTCTGGAAGTGATAACCTGCCAACCTCTGAATGCTAGCAATTTGCAAGGTATTGATTGACCTGACTCTTGCACTCCTTCCTAGAACACACACACACATTGTAAAACTTGTTTCTTCCTTTATACAATTGGATTTCTCTTATTTTCTATGTTCTGACAATAGTCCAATTTCGATCTTTGCCCTAGAATGTTAGTGCTGTGTTTTCCTTTTAAACCAGTTCTTTCAGCACTGATATCAGCTAATGCCCCAAACTCATCTCTACTGATATCGGTAATACCCCAATCCTATTTCTACAGACATCAGCTAATGCCCAGACCCATCTCCACCAATATCAGCTAATGCCTCAAATCCCTCACTGCCGAGATTGGGGTGGAGATGGGTTTGGGCATTAGCTGATGTCAGTGCTAAAAGAATGAGTTTAAAAAGAAACAGAGCCATGCATTTTTTTTTGTAGCAAAGATTGAAATTATAATAACAAAGCAGAACCATAAATTAAAAATAGTAAATTATAAATATAATAGGTAACATTTCTTGAGTACTTATGAATGCTTGTCAGTGAGCAAGAACTTTTGGGGGGTCATACCATGCCCTCAAATAATTCTGGAAGTAGTTTCAGCTGTTATCTTCATCTTATGGATGAGAAAACAAAAACTTGGGTGGATTGGATCACTGGTTCATGGTCACACACATCTATTGAGCAGCGAGCCTTGGACACAAGTATGGGGTTTGAAGGGGTCTAATACATTACACCCTTAAACTCTACCCTTGAATTCTAAACGAACTGAGGGAAATAAAACATTAAGGAGGAAAAAGATCAAAGACCAGTTCTTTTAATGATAAAAAATTAGATTGGAGACATAGTTTCGCACTTCTCAGCATCCCTCAATTTAGACCATGGGAAGCTTATTTCTGCTGGGCAGATCCAGCTGGCAGCCTTACATCAATCAGGATGGGGATGGGAGAAACAGAGAATCCTTGTGTGTGATTTTTATTACCAATGAAAACATGGTTTAGCTGTGTTATCCAACTGACTTCCCATATTAAACTTCAGAATTAGGCAGACTCAGCCCTCAGGGCCCTACCATTAAGTAAATTGCCTTTGGGGGCAGAGTGGGAAGTCTCTGGAGTTGCCCTTGAATTCCTTCTGGCTCTGTTTCTTTGCCTCTTTTGATGCCATAGTTTTTGTCCATCATTTCCTTGGAACCTATGGCACTTGGCTGTGTCTGGGCTGAGTCTTGGGGTTTCCCCCCCTTTAGGATTATTATATGAAGCTCACGCATGGGGGTGTTTCTCCTTTGTGTTCCCAGACTCTGTTGGCTGCAGGTGTCTTGGAGGAGCTGGAGGGAAAGTACAACCATCTCTAACTCCTAAGAATGAGTCTAAGTGAGACTTGAACCTGCAACTACAAGGAACGTCCCATTCTTCTGCATCAGTGGCTGTCACGTCTACATTGCTGTGCGAAATGATCACTTGACATTGTCATTAAAAAGAGCTAAATATTAGGCCTGCCTCCCAGCCACTCCCACTCCGGCCAGCCCCCTTTTATGCTCATATTAGAAAAAGGCAGTGGTTTCAGGATCTTTCTGTCATGTTTGGGATAGTTGCCACACACTATGGAGTGAAACCTTTAAGAAAAAAGTTTTTTAATTTTTTTTGTCTCTTCCTTTAAGTTTTGCTGTAAGGTTTTATTACAATTTTTGAACTTGTAAATATTAGAACACTGCAGCTTACTACTGACACACAGGAATGATAATGCACTAATGATAAAACCAAATTGGAAGCTAAAGTATTTAGAGGCAGAATCAATTCCGTAATGGATAATTTAAGCAGACGATGTTGAAGTGTCCTGTACAGACGCAAAGCACCTTTTCAGACTGCAGTGATGCGTCCAGACCAGCAGATGGCGTATGTATTTTGACATATTGTTTTCATTACCATATACGCTCAGAAGTGCGTTTGCTGGATCATATGGTAGTTCGATTTTTAATTTTTTGGAGGAACTTCTGTACTGTCTTCCATAATGGCTTACCAATTTAAATTTTCACCAACAGTGTGTGAGGCTTTCGGTTTTTCCTTGTGCACGTGAAAAGATGGTGTATTCTGCTGCCATTGGATGCAATGCTCTGCTAATTCTGTTTGGTCTAGTTCAAGTCTGCTGTTTCCTTTTCAAATTTCTTCCTGATGATATATCTGCTGTCAAAAGTGAAGTCTACTACTCTTATTAAATTTCGGTCTGTTTCTCCCTTTAGATCTGTGACTAATTGCTAGGTTTAGGTGCTCTGATGTTGAGTGCATATATATTTAGAATTATTATATCCTTTTGATAAATGACCACTTGATCATTATATTATGACCTTCTGAGTCCCCTGTGACAGTTTTTGACTTAAAGCCTATTTGCTCTCATGTAAATATAGCTGCTCCTGATGTCTTTGGGGTTCTATTTGCACGGAACATCTTTTTCCATCCCCTCACTTTTGGTCTATGTATTTCCTTAAAGCCGGTGAGTCTCTTGCAGGCAATAGTTTTGTCTTTTCTTTTTAAAGATCAGTTTAGCCACTCTATATTTGATGGAAGAATTTAATACATTTACATTTAAAGCAATTGTTAACAAGTAAGGACTTACTATTGCTATTTTGTTGTTTTCTTTTTCTTTTTTATATTTAGATCTTTTGTTCCTTTTTTCCTCTCCAGTTGTAATATGATCATTTTCTGTAGAGGTGTGCTTTGTTTTCTTTATTTTTTTTGGTATCTACCATATGTTTTTACTTTATTGTTATCTTGAAATTTACATAAAAGATCTCATAGTTCGAACAGTTTTAAGCTTAACTATTTTAAGCTCATAAGGATTTGACAGAAACTCTGTACTTTTATTCCCCTTCTTACATTTTATGTTTTTGATGTCACCATTTACATTTTTATGTTATGAATTCAAATTATTATTCAAATGAATAGCAAATTATTGTAGCTATAATTATGTTAATATTTTTTCTTTTAACTTTTATATGTGTAAGTTACATATAAACCTAAGTTACTGTAGAACTTAGGTTCTACAGTATTCTGGATTACTACATATTTACCTCTATCAGTGCATTCTATGCTTTCAAATGTTTTTTTTTTGTTGTTTAATATTTTATACTTTATTCCTTAATATTACCAGGTTAAAAACGAAAAATTTTTTCAAATACTGATTTATAGGCAACATTTTTAAGTGGCACACAAAAAGTTCAGTTTCACAAAGAGGAACATTTGGGGATCTATTTTCATGTAATTTTAATCCTTATTTCAACCTAAATACAATAATAATTTGATAAGGTACTTAACATACAGAACACATATATCCTGAATTACAAAAGAGTTTCCATGGGACTGCAACTCATATCCATCCCTCTAAATCCTAATTCTCTACTGGTAAAATTTTACCCAATATTTTTCTTTTCATGTGGCCCTTTTCTGAGCCAATTAAACAGATCTTTATTTCATTTTGATTTACGCTGAATGCAACATAAAAATATAACAAGGTAAAAATAAACATTGTATAAGAAAATAAAAATTAAAAAAAGTGGCTTCCACAGACACACATGGTTTTCATCAAGTATATGTTTCCACACTGAATAAATACTTTAAAATATGCAAATAAAACACTACCCTAAATGCTCATCTTGCCATCAATGCCTTTCAATTTTTTAGGCAATGTCATTCTTGCTACTGAAAACAATTTTTTTAGAAGCTTCTCCTAAAACTTAACAAATAGTATATTATAATCCCTCAAAAGTCTTAAATCAAAAAAGCTTTCCAACATGGAAGATTCACATGAACCTTTGTTTCTCCAAGAAAATAAAATCATTCTTATAATTGGAAGAAAAGAACATTAAAAGAAATCAGCCATGGGTGGCGCCTGTGGCTCAAAAGACTAGGGCACTGGCCCCATAGACTGGAGGTGGTGGGTTCAAACCTGGCCCCAGCCAAAAATTACAAAAAAAAAAAAAAAAAGAAAAAAAAAGAAAGAAAGAAATCAACTTTCCATTGCTATCTTCACATTTGAAGAAACACTCACCTTTTACAGCCTTTACTGAGTGGCTTTGGGAGAGAAATACCTTCACCAGTCATCCCAGCTAGGGATTCTGAGAGTCTTACTAGGGATTCTATGAATGTCCCCAGTCCATACTTCTTCTGCTTCCTGGGGAGAATTCTTTTTTTAAAATTTTAGATTAATATGAGGGTATAGATGATTGGGTTACATTATTTTTGTTTGTTAGGTAGAGTTCAAGTTGTAGCTGTGCCTCTCATTTGGGAGGTGTGCCATATGGCCTTACATCGTGCTGTTAGGTGAGAGCTTAACAATCCCCCTTCTTTACCCCCCTTACATTTAATTGTGTTTTTCTCTTGTGTGGGCATATATTTGTTCATCTACTGGTTTAATCAAGTATATTGGATACTTGCTTTTCCATTCTCGTGATACTTTACTAAGTGGAATGTTCTCCAGCTCCAATGAGGTTAATAAAAAAGATATAAAGTCTCCATCATTTTTTGGTTGAATAGTATTCCATGGTATGTATTGATGAGTTTATTAATCCATTCATGTGTTGATGGGCACTTGGGTTGATTCTACATCTTGGCGATTGTAAATTGAGCTGCAGTAAACATTCTGGTGCATATGTCCTTATGGTAAAATGACTTTTTTCTTCTTCTGGGTCTGTAAAAGACTGAAATAGAAACCTAGTAATGGAATTGCAGGATAGAATGGAAGGTCTACTTTTATTTCTTTGAGGATTCTCCATACATTTTTTTCCAAAAAAGCTGTATTAGTTTGCAATCCCACCAACATTGTAAAAGTATTCCCTTCTCCCCACATCCATGCCAACATCTGTAGCTTTGGGACTTTGTGATGTGGGCTATTCTCACTGGGGTTAGGCAATATCTCAAATCAAGAAATGCTTTGATTTGCATTTCTCTGATAATTAGGGAAAATGAGCATTTTTTTCATGTGTTTGTTGGTCCTTCATCTGCCTTCTTTAGAGAAGATTCTGTTCATATCTCTTGCCCAGTGATAAATGGGATTGTTTGCTCTTTTTTTGTTGTTGTTGATTGAGCTCTCTGTAGATTCTAATTATCAACCTTTTGTCATATTTGAAACATCAAAGTATTTTTTCCCATTCTGAAGGTTGCCTGTTTGCTTTAATTGCTGTGCCCTTAGTTGTACAGAAGCATTTCAGCTTATTTAAATCCCATTCATTTATTTTTGTTGTTGTTGTGATCACCAATGGCGTCCTCTTCATAAAATCTTTCCCCAGGCCAATCGCTTCAAGAGTTTCCCCCACACTTTCTTCTAGGATTTTTATCATTTTGTGCCCTAGATTTAAATCTTTCATCCATTGTGAGTCAATGTTTGTAAGTGGTGAGAGATGCGGTTCCAGTTTCAGTCTTTTACGTGTGGTAATCCAGGTCTCCCAGCACCATGCGTTGCACAGGGCTTCTTTTCCCCAGGGCAAATTATATCTACCAAGCTTTCCACGCATTGTTTCATAAACCCATCATCAGTAAATGGTTTTGGGTGTTTTGCTATCAAATATGCTATTACATTACTGGCTTTTAAAATGGTATCTGAGTTGTAACTTGAGAAAAAATAAATTTGTTGAGAAGACAGATTTTATCAGTTCTGCTATTTTGTCCTCCCCACAAAGTCTTTTCTAGGCATCAAATTTGGCAGCATGTTTCAGCATCTAATGCCTTTTCAAATTATAGTCTTTGAAAACTTGCACAAATTTCCTACAAATTAAGCAGAGTGTCCTATTATTTGCCTCCACAAAAAAGTAGTCATCTTTCTACTTTTCATCCAATAATCCTCCTTCATCTGTGATTTTTCTTCTCTTGGGTTGTGTTTTCTTTTGAGACAATGTAGGAGCCATGCTGGGATTTAAAAACTACTAACAGATAAGGGAGCATATTTACTTTTATTATGAAAATTATTGACAGGAAAATAGAAAAGAAGGTTTGGACCCTTTCGCATCTCTGCTGCCAATGAAGGGTGAGGTGGACGGCTGTTTATGAAGCCCAGCGGGTGATGTGTGAGGAGTGGTGTGGAAGTACCCTTAGTAATCAAATAAGAATGCTCACCTGACTTCTAAATGACATTAAACTTCTAATGTTGCAACAGTAGGTGGAAATATTATTGATAATTGCTACCTCGCTGAGTCACCCTGAGCACACATAACATACAATGGTGTCAATTCAACTGTCCACACTTGGAAGATAACACCATGGAATCCGGACACCACCGTAAAACTGAAGCCACCCGTGTGTACAAATAGCATGAGCATGTGTGTGGTTATTTTATATGACATTATGACACAATATTGTTGTGTACAAAGTTCACTGTTGAGAACCATGCAATCAAGTTTCACCAAAAAAAAAACAAAACCACAAACAAATTCATGTTTTAAGTAAGTTTATGATTTTGTGTTGGACCATAATCATGGCCATCCTGGGCCACAGGGAGCCCACAACCATGGACTGGATACCTCTAGTGTGACCCTTTTCTTTACCAAAGCTAGGAAAAGTGTGTTTCCCTGTTCCTTCTTTCATATCTATGGACTCTGCTTCCCTAGTTGCCCTGGGAGCCCTTTGCTAGCCCAGCTCAATCCCATATACACAAGCTGATTTACTCAGGGAGTAGGATTGTTCTCTTTGTTAAATCACGCCTGGTGTGAATGTGGTCTTTGGCATTCACCTTCCTATAAATTCTCGATATCAGAGACTTTGTCTTCAAAAGTAGGAATATGGACAAAAATTCTTATTCAGACATGGCTTTGTCAGTAGTAGGCTTTAAACATCTGAATGGCGTAGATACAGGTTTAAACATAACTTCTGGGACCTTTGAACTTGTATGTGGTCAATAACATCATCCTGTATTTTACTATTATATCCTACCAACTTAACACGAATATACGAACATAGCATGGTATTCAGATATATTGCTGATGTCTTTGTATACAAGTAAGCATTCTTGATGTTGGTGCAAATATCTCTTTATGCATTTTCCGTATGAAAATTCTCAGACTACTAAAATTATGAAGGCATATTTATTATTACAGTTATAAAATGGAACAATAATTATTATGAAACCTGTTCACTTTCTGTTCAAAAAAATTAAGAGTTTTAAAATAATTAAATAAAGATTAGCAGTTAATATAAACATGAGGAGAAAGTATGTTAGCGGGATAGGTTCTGGAAATTATCCTTTCTCAGTAAATAAATATTTATAAGAACTTAAATAATATGAAGCAGAACTATAAAAACATTATTATGCCATACTTCTAATAGTAATGGAATTATTTAATATATGTGAAACCAAACAAGCTTTAAGAACTTCATTTACATTTTATTTATGTAATTCCAAGTAAGCCATGATTCTTTCAAGGACAATTCTTTGGAGAATTTTTTTACCCCATGGAACATGAATTAAAAATGTTAACTTCGTGAACTCTAAACTTTATGAGAAGGCAAAGTTCCAAAATCACATCCAAAAAACTAGATATAATAAAGTATACTACCATGAAAGATAAGAAGAAAAACTAGAGAAAAATTAGGTGCCCTCAGATTTCTTGTTATTTTACAAATTTTAGCAAGTTATTTAATCTTACAATTGTGCTGTACAGAAAACATGGAATAGTTGACTTTCTAAGCAGGCGCTACTTCTGTATACAACACGCTTACAATTTCATTTCTAAAAATTTAGTAATAAAATTGCAATAACAATACATAGATATATTACAATAATATATATTATGTTTTTATAAACATGAATTTTGTATACCTACTAATAAAATATTTTGTATCAATATACATTTTGTCTCTATGGAAATGAAATCATACACAGTATTTTGTATCTGAGGACTTCCTTTTATAAAGGCTGTTTTCAGCTTTGACTTGGCTTTAGTTGAATATAGGTTTTAACACTTGGCCCTTGGGCATTTGGCCCAAATCTGTATTTGGTGAACTCCTAGCACAAACTATCTGGTACAATTTGGGTAGTCATGTTGTACCCTCAGTAATGGGGTGTTGCCCCTCATTAAGGAGTATCCCTAGGACGCAGGGCGACTTAGCCACGGTGACACAGTGACAAGCATCATTGAAGTGTCTTTCTTTACATCAGTTGCACCAGGATTTCTGTTAAGAATGTCACGTAAACTGAATACAAAACAAAACCAACAAAATACTCTTAAAACTCCTAATAGGAGGCAAGTGTTATGAGAAATCTAGTGTGTCAAATCCAGACAGAGAAACCATTTGAGGTTTGTTACCCTAACTAGAAGAGAAATCATTAAGACCAAGAATTAGTAGGAGATTCACTTCCGGAGCCAAGAACCTAAGCATTTAAAGGGGTAGGAATCCAAAGGGGACACTTTCCTTTTATATGGCCGTAAGCCCAAAGAAAGAAATTGTCGGTGACTTGTCGCTACGTTAGTGTTGTTATTTCTGCTAGGAAATCCATGCCCCTAGTCTATCAGGCGTTCTCAAACTACGGCCCGTGGGCCACATGCGGCCCTCCGAGGACGTTTACCTGGCCCGTAAGGTGTTTTTGCGGCCACCGCCTGTCCTTTTAAACTATGTCTGGCCCTCCAACAGTCTGAGGGACAGTGAACTGGCCCCCTGTTTAAAAAGTTTGAGGATCCTGGTGCGGTTTGTAGCTCTTACCCCACAAAGAATCCACTCTTATACTTCCTTTTATCTCCAATCGTGTTTTCTGCCTGTAAACGTATATTTATATCTCTATTCATAAACAGGGTTTAATTTGTACGTACACACACCTGTCTATGTACGCGTATGCATTTAATATATATAGCTCACCCTCTATACCCACAGACATGAGTTCCAGGACCCATCACGAGCGCCAAACTCCTGGATGCTCAAGTCCCTTGTCTTAGAAGGGGCCGCCTGTTGTATCCTCGAGTTCCGTATCTGTGGATTCCAGCGATACTCCATGGGAAACCTGCTCAGAGGCCCCACATCCCCCGGGTTCGCGGTGGCTGGGTGAAGCCGCGGACGCAAACTGGCGAGTAGGGAGGTCCAGCCGTGTGCATGCAGTCTCCCAGAGTTCACACCGGTGCCCCGTGGGGCTCACCCTACTTTCTACCTGCCCCTGTTTGTAATGCCCCTCTCTGACCTTGAGAAACCTCTCAGTATCCTTAATCCATCAATTCTTCGTCTGGGGCCACTCATTGCTGCTGCCCCTTCCCTGCGCTGTCCTGTCTCACTGCGTCTGGCCTTAGACACCCTGACCTGGGCTGTGCTTCTAGCAGACGCCTCCTCACCCCACCCACGGCCAGCACCCTAGCGAGGCTGTCACTCCGAGGGGACTCCCGGCTCACCCTGCCCGCCACCTAATACCCAGACTGGCCGCCCTTCCGTGGGGGTGCCCTTCCCTCTCTGCTCCGGTGCTGGAGCCCATGCAAGGCCACCCTCCCTGTGGCGGTCCCCTGCTAGGGCTTTGCACATCTGTGCTTCCCACGGATGACCTCTGACATTCCTCCCTGGGCCCCCTCCACGTGGACTCTTTTTTTGTCCCCTTCAGGAGCTTCCAGTACTTTCTCAGGATGCCCCCTACCCTCCTCCAAGTGGACGCTCTCCTCACCCAGCTGGGCTCAGACCAGGCAGAGGGTCCTATGCAGACACGCTCCAAAATCAGCAGGGATTTCCGAGCCTGGTCTGGGCCTCCAGGCTCCTCCCACCCCTGCGGGTTCAGAGGTTCACCTTGCTCTGCCCGCCTCCTGTCTAGTATCAAACTCTTCTGAGAGCTGGGGAAGATAGGGAAAGCTCTTAGGTTCTGTTTGAGACAAATTCCTCTCACCTGCTGAGTTCCTGTGCATTCCAGCTCCCCCAGCTCTCTTTCTCCAGGCTATCACACTTCTGTGGACAAGTTTTACCCTTGATATCTGCCACGAGTAATTTTACACAATTGAAAAAGATTTACGGAGCAATATATCCTTAATTTCATCCTTGCCTTTAGGTAATATAATCTGTTGAAAGCTTTTATTGGCGTCCCCCTTAAAATTGCTTTTTGACTCCTCAATTGTGCTGTTTGGGGCACAGAAAGCAATTGGCTTTTTCAACCTTGCAAGGTCCCAATTCCTAAATCTCTCTATTACCTTTCATTTCTGCTTCCAAACTGGGAGAATCTTCCCTGGGCTTTTTTCTTATAGTAGCTGACGGAACATGACACATATCACTACACAAACACTCCAACATTATGGCTTTCCCTGGAGCTCTAGGTTCACTTAAATGATGATCTATCGCTCAAGTTACAGGAGTGAGTTTTACTAAGTATTTGCTCCCCGTAGAACATGAATCATAACTTTTAGCCTCTGGTCTTAGTAGAGACGGCCATCTAACTGTGAAGTCAGAGCCATATATATATATATATATATTTTTTTTTTTTTTTTTAATAAGGGGACACAACTTTTGGTATCATCAGAATAAATTCTGCTAACAAATAATCCAAAGTTTTGATGCTGTGATACACCAAGAGTGTTGTATTAGGAATGATAGGATTTTATGGCTTACCCTGGTTGGTGAGAGTAACCACCAGAGTAACCACCCATCAGTCTTCATCTGACGAAGACTCTGCCTTGCACAGTTTCTCAGAAACTCAGGCCATCTGTAGCTACATCTTCTGAAACAACCACCTCCCTCGTTGCCTCAGCAGGGACTGGGGAATGAGCAAGAGGGCACGGGCTTTGCACTGTTGCAGACCTAACTTGGTGTGTATCACATATGGTCAATTTGAATGATCACAATTAGTTACACGGTCCCAACCAACTGCAAAAAAATGGATGGTGCAGTCTCCCAAGTGCCAGAAAGGGGGAAACAAGATATTGACAAGCACAAGTAGTATCTTCTCCATACACATTTCATTAGTGGATTCCAGCTGTGAGTCCTATTCAACTGTGTTATTGCTTATGAGGTGTCTATAACATTCCTTCAACAGACATTACTGAGTGCTTAATGATATTCTAGACACTCTTCCGGACACTTGGGATGTAGAAATAAACAAAAGAGACAGAACCTACTACCATCCTTTGAGCCTCTACTAGAGAGACAAGTTTTAGCTCTATAGTGAGATGGTGTTAAGTGCCGATGGGAAAATTAAAGTACAAAAGGGAGTCTAGGGCTTTCTGATGGGGAATGAATTTGTAAGCTTAAATATTTCAGCCGGAAAGCCTATTAAGACAGTCACTGTGGTAGACTGAACAGTGGCTCCCCCATCTGTCCATGCCCTAATCCCTGGAACCTGCGGGTTTGTTAGCTTATGTGGTAAAAGTGGCTTTGAATATATGACTAAGTTTAGAATCATGAGATAGGGAGATTATTCTAGTTTTCTCAGGTGGGCACAATGTAATCACAAGGGTATCTATAAGGCCGTGGGGGGGGGGTCAGAGTCAGAAAAGACAATGTGACAGTGATCAATGACAGCAAAGACAGAGAGAGAGATTTGAAGATGCTGTGAGGCTGGCCTTGAAGGTGGAGGATGAGGCCCAGACCTGAGGAATGTGGGCAGCCTTGATATCCTGGAAAGGCAGGGAAAGAGGCTCCAGGGGAAGGCAACAGCCCGGCTGAGACTGACCTCTGGACCTTCTGACCTTTAGCACTGTGACACGATACATTTGTTTCACTGTAAGACACCCCATTTGTGCTGATTTGTTACAACAATAGGAAGCAAATTCAGTGTCAATTAGACAAATTTCCGAAGGAAGTTAGAGAAATACACATTTGGATGTTTGAGGAAAGAACTTGCTGGGAAGATAGAACTAGGATGAAGACCCCGAGTCAGGAGTGTGTCTGTCACGTGTAAAAAGAAGAAAGGAAGCCAGGAGGGTCAAAGCCACGTGAAGGAGGGGGAGGTTTGTGGGAGGTGAGTTGGAGCATTGATGCACAGTCAGATCCTGCAAGGGTCTGTAGGCCACTATAATGGTTTAGCTTTTATTTTTACTTAAATGGATCAATAATAAATATCAGGAGAGAAGGATGGAATCAAGGACACTGTTGAGCAGATATTGCACATAATCCATGTGAGACATGATGATAGAATGATCCAAGGTAGTAAAAGAAGGGGTGTGGTGAAGAGAAGTCAGCTTCAGGAGGTATTCTGAAAATACGCCCTAGGAAAGTCATTGTAAGATTGGATGTGGGATATGAAAGAGAGGAATCAAGGAAGACTCTGAGCTTTTCTATTGTGTGGGAGTATAGAACTCAGAGTCATTCTCCACACTTCTCTTTCATATCCCACGTCTAATCTACTAGTGGATTTTCTAGGATATAGTTTCAGAATAGAGCCTGAAGTTGTCTTCTCCCAATAGAGAGGGGAGAGAGGGGAAGGAGGGAGGGGGTTTTGCATGCTACCCCCTAACAGACACAATGTAAGGGCATATGGCGCATGTCCTGGGTGAAGGGCCCAACTACAAACTGGACTCTACCTAAGAAATGCCAATAATGTAGCCTAATTGTACCCTTCTATCCATCGGGAATAAATTTTGAAAGAATAAAGCTGAGGTTTCGAGCTGGAAAAACTAGAGGGACAGAGTTGTCATTTACCAAAACCAAGATGACTATGGGAGTTTGGAAAAGCGTGAGTTGATTTTTAGACGTATTAAATTTAATACACTTGTTAGAGAGACAAGCGGAGGTGTCCAGTAACCGGTTAGATAGACCAGCCTGGTGTCCAAGAAAGAGGCAAGGCTGGAGTACACGTTTGTCAGTATTCACTGTGTTTAAAGCCATGATACTGGCTAAGAGGATGGAGGAGGATAACACTCATCAAGAAGAGATTCTAGGACTGAGCCTAGGACACACTAATAAGATTTGGAGATCAGAGCAATGAGGAAAAATCAGCAAAAGAAAATGAGAAGTTGCAGTGGTGAACTAGGAAGCCCACCAAAGCGTGTTGCATTAAACTCAATTGAACGTGTGTTTTAAGGAGGAGGGGGTGTCTAATGTTAGTGAAAAGTGCGGTGATATTTAAAATATTGAATAATCAGCATAGTAAAATATTAATGTGAACGTATGTATGTGACAACCTAAAAGGAATCCCCTTTTATCCTTTAAATAAGCCAATCTGAATTTATAATAAACCTGTCATGTGACATGGTTGTAGTGTAAATAATTCATCAAATCGTTGTAATAAAAATTTCTAAATCATTTGTAATTTTTAGAAGTTGTTTATTTGGGGGAGGCTGTCACTAAGTGATGCCTCTAAGCTGTGCGTTGAAAAAGAGAATGAAACGGAACATATGAAAATTCCCTATTAATGGTTGTTTGTGACTTAAAATGTCAAATCAACATCAATAGTATTGATCATGGTGCCAAATTCTTTCAGCTTCTATTGAAAAGCAATTACATTTAAAATGTTCTATCCTCACCGAATCTTTTAGGCCTGATATGACTGAGATTTTATGCATTAAAAAATTCTTAACACCACCTAAATAAAGGAAATCATTTTGGAATGTCATGTTTAATTGGGTGGAATATGATCCTCTACAGCAGAGGACTGGCGTAGTGAAGAGCGTTTGGCCATGTGCCAGATGGAGCTCGAGTCTTAGTTCTGCCATTTAAATTTTAAATAATCTCTTTGAGCCTCACTTACCTTATTTGTAGAAATGGGGATGATAATGATAGTTAAAGTACTCAATGCATTTGTATTTGCCACACAGAGAAAATACTCTCTGCTCTCATTTTATTAATAAAATAATTGTTGCTAAGTATTGAGATGAACAAGTATTTGTGTGTTTCCAGGAACCTGGACAGTTCAATGGAAGTGAAATTCAACAGTTACCCAGACTCTGGGCATCCTTGACCTCAAACTGCCCCCAAGGTCTCCACCCATTCTTCCTGACTACCTGGTTTTCCTGCCTCTCTCAGGCCCTCTCAAGGCAAAGTCTCATAGTGGCTTCAGTCGTGGGTAGCCCCATGTGAAGGCAATGTCATGGCGAGCACCAGCAGCACCATGTCACAGCTTCGGTGACCAAATGAGCCCTAGACATCTATTTGTGTGAATACTAGTGCTGCCCAGGGCACTTTCTACAAATGTCTGAGCCTGCCAGAGCCAGGATGGAAGTTTGGCTCATGGGATCCATGGTGGGCTGGCCAGCATTCCAGAAGCATAGTGGACACCAGAGAAGTTTTCTAAGAGGCTCAAATCAGAGCAGAGCCCACTCAGGGGTCCTCAGGGCTGTGTGTGGAGTGTGGACAGACCCTTAGGTGGGCAGTGGGCGTGGCAAGTCCAGAGAGTGAGAATTCTAGGGGTGCAACTCTCATACACACTATTGACTAATGAGAATAGAAACTGGGCTCAGTGCTGGAGGGGGCCCCCAGAAGCCTCCTGCAATGCCTAGGATTAACCCTTTCTGGATTCTGGAGAGCTAAGGAACAGGTGCCAGGGAATAACTGTGATTGGCAGGAGCATTAGAGCAGTGGTTCTCAACCTTCCTAATGCTGCAGTTCTTTAACACAGTTCCTGTGGGTCGCAACCCACAGGTTAAGAACCGCTGGCTTAGAGGGTTTAGAAACATGGTTATTTAATCACTGGTGTAGACATGTTTTAATATATAAACAACCAGCCTGAATGTGGCAGTGCATAGGGCTGGACATTGGCTCTGCTGCTAGTTCACAGAGTGGAGATCTGAGCATCAGATTTTGTGACGTGGAGGTTATTGGCGTTTCAGTGAGTGGATGAAGGTATGAGCCTGCCTAAGTGGGCTCAGGGAAAATGTGAGGAGATTGGTAACTCCTTTAAGGAGTTTTGCTGTAAAGTGGAGCAGAGAAATGAGGTTGGAGATGGAGAGGATTACATGAAGTTCTTTGTAATGGGAAAATTAAGATTATGTTTGTATGTTGATAAAGAAACTCTTGTGGAAGATGATCCCTCCCTCCATTCATCACCTGGAAGATGATCCCTCCCTCCCTTCATTCATTACCTGGAAGATGATCCCTCCTTTCATTCATTACCTGGAAGATGATCCCTCCCTCCATTCATCACCTGGAAGATGATCCCTCCCTCCATTCATCACCTGGAAGATGATCCCTCCCTCCATTCATCACCTGGAAGATGATCCCTCCCTCCATTCATTATCAGGGTCTGAGTGTGGGATGTGCTCACGCTGCTCACGTGATTCACAGGTTTTCCTTTATTTCCTCTAGGAGCTACCAGACATCATATCCACTGGTATTTTTTTCTTCTCTTGCTACAGATGTTATCCTGATTCATTTCTGGACATTTTTCTTTTTCTGCCTCTATTTTTAGTGTAAAGTCTGCTTGATAAATCAATAAGCACCATGTAGCCTGTGTATCCTGGGTGTGTGCGGTTTTCTCTGCCAAGAGACCAACGTTTTAGTATCTTACAGCATGTCTCAGAAAACCAAATGTCATTCTGTAATACTAGTTTATCTATCTATCTATTTATCTATCTATCATCTATCTATTATCTGTCTATATAACTATTATCTATGTATCTATCTATCTACCTGTCTATCATCTATCTATATAATTATTAGCTATCTATCTACCTACCTATCTGTCATCTATGTAACTATCATCTTTCTATTCATTCATCATCTATCTATATAACTAACACCTGTCTGTCTATTATCTATCTACCTGTCTTTTATCTATCATCTATCTATGTAACTATTATCTATCTACTTAACTGTCTATCATCTATCTATATAACTATTATCTATCTATGTACCTACCTATCTATCATCTATCTATCTATCCATCAATCATCTATCCATATACCTATCTATCTATTCATTCATCATCTATCTATATAACTATCATCTGTCTATCATCTATCTATCTATCTATCTATCCATCCATCCATCAATCATCTATCTATATACCTATCACCTATCGGTCTATCATCTATCTATCTATCTATGAGTCATCTGTTTAATCTATTTAATATCGCTATCTGTCTGCCATAGTTTGTTTGGCCTTGACAAGTCTCATGTTGAAATTTGATCCCCATTGTTGGATGTGGGGCCTGGAAGGAGTATTTGGCTTATGGGGGTGGATCTCCCATAATTGGTTAGTGCCAGAGAACTGGCTGCTGAAAAGAGCCTGGCATTTTCTGCCCCCTTCTTGCTTCTCTCGTGCTGTGTGATCTGCAAATGCCAGCCCCTCTCCCTTCTACCTGGAGTGAACGCAGCCTGAGGCCTCACCGGAAGTTGCCGGCAGCATGCTTCTTGCACAGACTGCAGAACCATGAGCCAGATAAACCTTTCTTTATAAATCACTCAACTTCAGGAAATAAAACCGTAAAACTTGGTGTGCAGGTAGGTAATATTTTTCATTTCAACTGAGGTTGGAATTTGAGGAGAGAAATCAACTTAATAGACAGCCAGTCCCCTCTTGAGAGTGCTTTTCTACTCTCCAGCCCCTATTCTCTCCTTTTCAGGAATGAGTAGAAAGGGTTGGGGATGAGAAGAGTGCCAACCCTGCCTCGTGTCCATCACGTCCTGAGTTCCAGGGCAGCAGAGACGGCCCTCCTCTTGAATTCTCACATCCACCCTATGAAATTTCCTCCATGCTCCCAGATGGTAGTTCCCTTCTTCTTGGGCCCATTATGCAACTTTTTCCCTACTCTGTAATGCCTGTGAATTCACCTTTTCCATGGGGGATCAGACGCTGCTTCTTTTCCCACAGGAGGGTGACCAGAGAACAGAAGGGTTAAGAGCCAAAGCTATTGCATAAACCAGGCCTGGACTCAGACCCCTCCCTCAGCCCTGACCAGATCTTTGGGGCATGGCCCTGCAAAACTGGGACAAAATCATACAGATTTTATTAAGGTTGTCGTGGGGATCAATCAAATGAGGGTGACAAAGTAAAACTCTTAGTTTTTATAGAAAGTCCATGTTCAGATTCTACAGTGAAAGATTTCTATGTGCATTTATTTCTGTTTTATTATGAGTATCACAGTTAATTTTGACTCTCTACAATGTGATGTCTTCCTATATTACTCAATCCTTAAGCTTAGGTAGTGCTCCGTCCTTTCTCCATAAAGAAAGCTTTATTAGTGTAATGGATATTGTTGGGAAAGTCCAATCTTTGGTATTATTTATTTTGTAGTGAGTACTGTTTTGCATACTGAGAGAACTCTATTTGCAAAAATGCACATTAAAAAAAACCTACACCTTAAAGTAATAATAAGTTAATTACTTCTCTTATTTTTATTTTCCTTATTCAGAAAGTGAGAAGGTAGGCACAGAAGCTAAGTTTGCTTTTAAGCATATAGGACTAAGAATAGCAGTTTCAAATTTCTGTCTTTCTTTTTTTTGAGAAAGAGTCTCACTTTGTCGCTCTGGGTAGAGTGCTGTGGTGTCCACAGCTCACAGCAACCTCAAACTCTTGGGCTTAAGCAATTCTCTTGCCTCAGCCCCCGAAGTAGATGAGACTACAGGTGCCTGCCACAATGCCCGGCTATTTTTTGGTTGTATTTGTCATTGTTGTTGGGCAGGCCCGGGCTGGATTTGAACCTGCCACCTCCGGTGTATGTGGTTGGCACTCTAGCTGCTTGAGCTACAGGCACTGAGCTGAGAGTTTTGAATTTCTTTGAGGAAGGAGTTTTAAAGGTTGATAAATTGAAAGCTGGGGTCTTGGTGGGTATCCGCCACCTGTATTCCTGCGTTCTTCTCATTTTCATGCCAGCCTTGGGTGGATCAACCTGTAAGACAATGCGGGATTAGTAGACTCAGCAGTTATGACATTTTTTTCCCTTCGGTCCACAGCAGTCTTTGTTAATTCATCCCAGCTTTCTTTCTAGGTGTGCTCGATAAGGTCTCAGAATCCTAACGTTGTGTTACAGCAAGTCATTACCAATCAGTTCATGTTAGTTTGCAAACAGAAATCAATTTTCTATTCTTGGAATAAAAATATTGTTGCTGAAAATTCATCCTCATGACATGAAAGAAAGTAGGGTTTGGTTTTCTTTTATATCCCCACACTATGTCAACTAACGTGACAACTGTCTTGCTCCAGAGCAGATTCTTCCTGGGCCAATTATGCACCTTGTCATCGTTTCACATGTACATTTCCCCATGGAAGGCCACGAGAACTTCCTTACCCGTCAGGTGACAACTACCTACCCCAATCCCTTGATTTTAGTGAGTGCACCAAAACCTCTAGTATCTCTCATGGTGGCAAAAACTCTTCTTGTTTTTTAGCACTTTTTCTCTCAGTGGCTTCATATTCTTAAAGTTTCCAGAATTTTCATGTCCTTTTCTTTCCTCAGAATAGAGAATAATAATTAAACA
This sequence comes from Galagoides demidoff, assembly GCA_963574575.1. Taxonomy (NCBI): domain Eukaryota; kingdom Metazoa; phylum Chordata; class Mammalia; order Primates; family Galagidae; genus Galagoides; species Galagoides demidoff. The sequence continues at coordinate 38,836 of CAUYQV010117184.1, forward strand.
TTAATATTTATAGGATAGGACGGGTTAAGTGGCTCATGTCTGTAATCCTAGCACTCTGGGAGGCCAAGACAGGTGGATTGCTTGAGCTCAGGAGTTCAAGGGCAGCCTGCAAGACTGAGACCCTGCCTCTACTGAAAAAAAAAAAAAATAGCCAGGCATTGTGGTGGACACTTTGTTTCAGCTACTTGGAAGGCTGAAGCAAGAGGATGGCTTGAGTGCAAGACTTTGAAGTTGCTGTGAGCTATGAGGCCATGGTATTCAACCCAGAGCAGCAGAGTGAGACTCTGTCTCAAAAAAATATAACAAATGGCGGTGCCATAGCTCAGTCAGTAGGGCGCTGACCACATACACCAAAGGTGGCGGGTTCAAATCCAGTCTGGGCCAGCTAAAACAACAATTACAATTACAACAACAACATAGCCGGGCTTTGTGGCAGGCACATGTAGTCGCAGCTACTTGGGAGGCTGAGGCAAGAGAATCACTTAAGCCCAAGAGTTTGAGGTTGCTGTGAGCTATGACACCACAGCGCTCTACCCAGAGTGACAGCTTGAGACTCTGTCTCAATAAAACAAAACAAAACAAAAATACAGGATAAAATAGATCTGAAGAGGGCCAGCCTTATGGCAATAGCTTTCTATAACTTTGTATCACTGGGTGTCAGGTATTAGGCCAAAGGGAGATCGGTGGGGAAGCGTGGCCTCTCTGCTGTACGGCACTTATCTCAAATCATACAATGGGATACTCAAGTTCTTTTGAAAACGAGTTGGGGTTTTTAGATTAGGACTCTATGGAAGATGTCAGAGATGAGAAAAAAAAACACAAATATTCACATTGAGGAGCAGTGGCATTTAATAAAGTGATTAAGCAGTGACATTAAATAAGTTCTCAGGCCATTTTGAAGTGATTAATGTGGGTGGATAGAGGCTCGGATTCATTGGGGAATGAATTTAGGGATGTTTTTCTTGATTAAAAATTGCAAGCAATGGTGGTAAAAAGTTTACGGGAAGTTTAGTTTGATTGTCCTTGGCATTGAATGACATTGATTATTAAAAAAGCCTTCTCCTCCTCCCCATAGGATTAAAAGGATAAATCCTATGGAGGAGTGGAAATATTTGTGAGAAGATTCTGGGCTGGAGTTGGAAAGGATGGCAGACACTTTACTTCTTCTCCATCCATTAGCTTCTCCTATTTCCAGTGAATGTCACTGGCCCAATGCTCACGTGATAAGAGGACTTCCCCCCCCTCCCCCGTAGCATAATGGTTGAGTATCTAACTGCCAGGGTTATTGGGGGGATTCAGTGAGATAGTTTATATAAAGTGCTTGGCAGAGATCTAGATAAATGATGAGTATTCAAAAATGTAAGATACGGGCAGCACCTGTGGCTCAAGGAGTAGGGTGCTGGCCCCATATACCAGGGGTGGCAGGTTCAAGCCTGGCCCCAGCCAAAAACAAAAAAACAAAACAAACCAACAAAAAAAGTAAAATACATTGTTGTCATCATTCTCACATTCTTTTATCATTATTATTATTAATTTTTTCTTAAGTCATCTGTACATAGATCATGAATACATTTATGCCATTATGGGATTCAATGTGTTGATTATTTGTACAAATTGGAGTGCTTACATCCTACTAATCAACATAGCCTTCACCTCATTTACCCAATCACAGTGTTAGGACATTTGTGTTCTACACCTGATAGAATCCAACTTGGACTTGCAATATGCTCCATAGATCATTCTCACATTCTATCTTTACTACCACCTCTGACTGAAGATGTCCACGGAATCCTTATCCAGCAGCTTTGCTCACAGGACTCCTGAATCTATGTTCTAACCCTCTGGTAAATTATAAGAATTGTATTTGTTTACCATCAACCATCCTTTTTCTGTTTTTGAGACAGAGTGTCCCTCTGTCACCCCAGCATACACTGGTGTCATTATGGTTCACCACACCTTAAACTCCTAGGGTCAGGCGATCCTCCTGCCTCCACCTCCCAGAGTGCTGGGGTTACACACATGAGCCACTCCGCCTAGCCACCCATGCTTGTTTTATTCACTATTATATCAGATATGTGATAGCTACTTGTTGGATGAATCTGACCTGGGCAGAATTTATAAGTTGCATAAAACTTAGATGGAAAAATTCCAGTTAGGCAGAATTATTGCTTCTGAGGAAGGGAGAGGTAACTGGAATGACCCCTTAGGAAGGTTTATGGGATTACCTGGTCCAGCTTCCTACCTAAAGCAGTATTCACAGTTTTTCTGCAAATGTTCAGCTGCTTCTCTTTTGATGCTTGAATTGGGAGGTTTGATTGAATGTTTCTCAAGCTAGTAGCAGGATACAATCTTTGACACATATGAGCAAACTTACTGAGATATGCTGCTAGACTCTCTGCTCCTTATAAAGAACAGCCCCATACCTCAGATCTCCACCTATGGGAGGAGCGGAGTGCTTGTATTTGAGTTACACCTCAATTCTGGTCCTCCTTCCCTGATGCGGCTGTGTCATGGTCAAGAGCATGGGCTTTACAGACAAACAGACCCTAGCTAGAAACTGAGGAAAAAACTTAAGCCAGGGCCCTTCACTTGCCCCTTCTAATACCCTAAGAGGGAACCTAGCCATGTGGTCACATCATCATATGGTTTAGGAAGATATGTATTTATAGAATATATTTTCATATTTTAATGTATAGACATATTCATATGTTATACATTATATATGTAAATATATAATCCATTTTATATATTTTCATAAATATGAAACTTATACATGCTTATGTATTTTATTATACACACCTAAATAAAACTGCAATTAGTTAAGACTCTTTCTACCCCAATTTTATGTGAATAAGCAATCCCGCAGTAAGGAACCCAGCAAAGGTGGGGGAAGGTAGTGGTGTGTGGGGAAGTTCCTTGATAAAAACCTATTATTTTTCCAGATTTTGCTATGTGTAGTACCTGTAAGTTTTTAAAGATGTGTAATTTATTATGGGTTTCTTTTCTCATTCTAAGTAAATCTCCTTTTGCACCTATTTTTGTGTTTTTAGTTTTGCATTCTTTTTCTTCCTGAAGGCTCTCCAGCCCCCACAGAACCCATACGGCGTCTCTGCTCAGAATCCTAGCACCATTCATGTAGTCCCTGATTTCAGATAACTCCCTTCACCTCTGCGAGTTCCTGGTTAATCTATAAGACAGCAATAGCCTGTTAAAAGCATAATAAATCTTATAAAACTTCTGAGGTTACTGTGAGGATTAAATAAATTGATGTGTGTAAAGGCGCTAATACATGTTTGCTATTATAATTGTTGTTCATAATAATGTCCTATTTTCCTGCAGATCCCATCTTAAAATGAACATAGTCAAGTCTTAGTACCCTAATAATAGAGACCCCAGAGAGTTTGCTAGCTCCTTATCCTGTGGAAGAAACAGCAAAAAGACAGTATCAGGGAAGAGACAGCTCCTCATCCAACATTGAATCTGCCAACGCCCTGACCTTGGACTTCCCAGCCTCCAGAACTGCGAGAAACACATTTCTGATATATATATAAGCCATTGAGTCCTTGATATTTTGTTAAAGCTGCCTAAACCGACTAACACATAGGGTTATCAGTAAAGGACTTAGGAAGGTACAGGGATTCTTAGGGCTACTATTCACTGGTTGTAATATGAATAATAAAGGAAGTAAGAAGAGAAATAAAGGAATAAAGGAAATCAGAAGCTCCTTGCTCACTTCACCAAGACAAAGGAGGGTCTGGGGATAGAGAAGAGTCCAAAGTGTCTGCAAACAGGAGAGTGTTTAGTTTCAACAAAGGACTCTTGGCCCCAGCACCTTCCTCCTGTCTGTCACATAGAGTTCCTTCCTCCAACTCACTCTCCCACTGTGAAAAGAGAGAGCTATTGAATAATCAAGACCATTTGAAGGCCAAGGATAATCAATTAATAACAGCACGTCCCTGAAATTTCCAATCCCTTCCCCCCAAACACACACTTTTTAATCAAAAGAACAGCCTTCTACATCCCTCCCCCAATAGACCCCGGCCTCTGTCCACCCATATTAATCACTCCAACATGGCCTGAGAACTTATTTAATGTCACTGCCTAATCACTTTATTAAATGTCATTGCTCCTGATTGTGTGGATGTGTTTTGATCCTCACCCCCCCACCCATCTGTCCCAGAATTTGATTTTGAGGACACCTATTTTCTTGTCAAATGTAATCAGAGCCCCCTACTGTGTGCTGTGTCTTTGCATCCTCACCAAGATCACAGACATTTAGAATTCTGCAAAGGTTCTACACTGTCACGGAAGTCCTCGGAGAGCAGGTAGATTCAGCTCCTGACACCTATTGCCTTCCCCATTTCTTGGCAGAGGTTGGAAATATGGGAACTAAGCTATTTGCAAACAGTTTGGAAAAGTGCTCAGTTTTGTGGCCTTGGTTAGCAGAGCAGACTGTTCAGCTCTGGCCTGAGAAAGAAAGCAGAAATCAGCTCTTTTCACAATTACCAGGACAAGAATCTACAATGGTCTTCCATCACTTGTGTGTGGAGCCTGACCTCCAGGGCACCCCCAAATGCCATCTCACCCAGCATGAGGCCCACTGCTTTGCTAGGGGGCCTCACATCTCACCAGGCCTTTCTTGCGAATTTCTCCCCCTCCAAATGTCTAAATTCATGCGTTTGTTCTTGCCATCTTCCTTCTACTTCCACACACCATAACCCCAGTCCTCCTTCTGCTTAATCATTCATTTATTTAACCCAAACTGACTTAGTAAGCTGTTCTGTGAGCCAGGCTTTGGGGAATGGTAACATAAAGTAAGATCCTTGCCTTCAAGGTGCTTAAGCTCTCACACGTAAAGGCCAATGTATTAACAAAGTAAATGGACATTTCACAGGGGAAAGTCTAGCAGAAAAGAAGGACTGGATTAGCAGGTCTGTTGGGGAGTGCTGCACGGAAAGGCTTCATAGAAGAGGTGCCTCTTGAGGAAGAGGAGGGGTGCTCTCCAGGCAGGTGGGGAGCGGGTTTGCCTTAGGCATCTGTGTATGCTGTGGGACGAGTTGAGTCCTGGGTGGGCGCTTATGCATCCTTGTTCCAGAGCTTGTCCGAGTAATGTGTACTGTGAGATTGTGTGTGTGTGTGTGTGTGCGCATGGGCAGCGTTAGAGTGTGTTGTGTCTCTCCCAGCCCGATATTTTGCAGCCTGGGTGAACATATCTGAGGCAGCCTGCGAGGCAATGAGGCTTATTTAACATTCACTATGGGACAGATAAGAGAAAATTAAAAGAGCAATTTTAGGAGGGAATAATTGTTTTCCATACACCATAATTACAACTGCTTGTAAATGCTGCTACCATAAACGAATCTGCTGTTTAGAGTTCTCTTAAATTCTCTTGGTAATGAGCAGACGCTGGAGGAAGGGGACCTCAGAGCTCCACGTGGGGAAGTCGGGCCTGCACTGACCCCTGGCGTCTGCCTTCAGCAGAGGCTTCAGACAGTTGGTGCAACTAGCTATTAGGCTGCTAGTACCCCTTAACCTTCCATCCCTGGCTGTAGGAAGACATACTTGGACCAGAGGCCAGTCTTAGAATCTCAGCCTTCCCAGGCCTTGTAAGGTCACTTCCTAATATTCATCTTCAGAGTTTTTCTATCTCCGGGTACTCCCTGCTACCAAATGCCTCATTCAAAAGCCACTATCAGAAACCTGAATGTCATTTGTGATGCTTGAGTCCTTCTCCTCCATTTGCAGGACCCCAAGCCAGTGTCCGCTCAGCGCCGAGGTGGATTTGGTTGCGCCTCCTACATCCGTCTCTTGAAATCAGGACACCATCTTCATTCCTGAGCACCACACCGGCCTCCTGCCGGCTTCCCTGCTTGAAACTTACTGTCACTAGGGACATTCCCCTTTTAGCTCGCTAAATTTATTCCTCAACTAACCTTTGATATGCTAGAAGGATTGCTGCTAATTGCTTCTATTAAGTAACTGCATGAACTTGGCTGTGCCACTCGGGCAATCTTCTCATCTAGAAAATGAAGTTTGGGGCAAGTGTTTTTTTTGTCTTTTTACTCCAAGGACTTCTACTATGGGTTCCCTCAGCCCCCTGTCCTTTACTTTCATTTTGAAAAATCTCTCTTAAGCTCAATGAACACAATGATCAAAGTAAAATTAATTTGTTCTTTTTTTAAAATCAAAGACATGTTTAACTGCTAACTGGAGCATCTGGCCAGCAGAAGATAGCCAAGGTTATCACAAAGAGTGAAGGCTAAACAAAAATCCTGGTATTTTACCCAACCTTATCACGAATAAATCTGGCGTTTCTGTGAGCTATTTTGAAATACTGAGAACATCACAGGGCCTCACTTTCCAGCTATTGAGGTCCTCATTTTCAAAGGGACCCACTGAAAAAGATGGCCACTACGATCCCATCTGGTTCTGAGAGTCTAGCTTTCTGAAGCGCTCAGATCTGAAATCTCTCTCAGTATTTTCTAGAGTTAGCATAGCCCGTTCCTCTCTCATTGCACCTGGTCCATAAATAAATGTTCCATTACCAATGCCAGCTCTAATTAATTAAAGTTGGGAGGAGTTGTCCATGCTCCTTGCAAATTGAGCGTATATGTGTAGAGAACTTAGAACAAATTAATTTCACATAGATTTAATGATTGATTATTTAATCCACGGTAATTAAACATTTTAATTTTGGTAGGGTTGGGTATAAAGAGTCTAATTAGTATTAATTTTTACATTACCAAATCTTATTTCTAATTTTTCTCTTTCCTGTTGCCCCCTTGATATCTGAAATTTTCCTTTGCTGCAATGCACCCTTCTTTTTTTTTTTTTTTTTAAATCATTGTCACCATGATATGTCCACAGTAACCTCAGGTCAAGGTATGTGTCTCTGACCAAGCAGGTCATCTTATATCTGAAAACTCCTGTTTTCCCCCCAGTGGGAATCTGGCTCCTTAAAGAGTTAGGCTACCCAGATTCTTCCTAGCCAACCACACCACTTTCCTTCCTCATATACGGGCCAAACGCAGTGTGTGATCCTTGATGGGGTTCTAAGTGGGGGTAGGGGAATGGCTATGATGTAAACTTGAGGACAATTGGGAAAGTGTTGATACAAACGTGTTGGATACAAAAGCAGTATTTTAGTTTTATAGGAAAGAGTCCTTGTTCTTAGAAGATGTAGCTGAAAAAGCTCAGAGTGACATGCCATGCTGTCTGCTACTTACTTTCAAATGGTTCTTTTAAAAAATAGAAAGAACGAAAGGCGTGTGTGTGTGTGTGTGTGTGTGTGTGTCCCTGCACATTACACGCAGAAAGATGAGGCAAATGTGGCAAATTGTTAGCAACTGGGGAATCTGGGTGAAGGCTTTATGGGTGGTCATTGCACTTGTTTCCAAACTTTTCTGTAGGTTTGAAATTTTTCAGAACGCACATTGGGAAAAGAATTTTTTTTAATCCCTTGGATATTAACCAGTTGTTATTTCATAACCTTTTCTTTCCTTAAAACCCCCGATTCCTCCCTGCTGTTGTAATCTCAGGAGGCGACTTTCTCATTGCATTCAGTCAGGATGGGCCAGGCGATGATGCAATAACAATCTGAAAATCTCAGGAACTTAAGCCATCAAAGGTTCCTTTCTCCCTCATGCTATGCAGCCATTTCAGATCAGTGGGAGATGAAAGCCATCTTTGTGAACATCTCCTGTACCCTCATTCTCACCTCATAAAAGCCTTGTCTCTGAAGTGGACTTTTTTCTTTTCTTTTCAAAGGCAAAGGTTTCTTTTCTCTCATTTAAAGATAACTGCTTCACATGAACTCTAGACCTCATCCTCTCTGGGATTTTGCTTCCACAGAATGTACCTCCTTCCTCCATCTCTTACAGTTTCTGCCTCTTTCTCTCCGTGTGCTGTAGTCTCCCTGTCTGAGAAAGCCGTATGCCTGATCCCATTATAGCTTCTAATTTCCCTTCTTCCCTTTCCCGGTTAAACCCTTCAAGCTCATGGTCTTTGCCAATGTCTCTACTTCCTGACACCCCAATCTCCGTTTTCGCACAAGCTGACATTTGTTCCCAAATTAGATCGAAATATCCTCTTGCTAAACAAATACAGGCAGACCTCATTATATTACACTTCACTTTACTGTGCTTCCCAGATACCATGTTTTTTACAAATGAAAGGTGTGTGGCAACACTGTAGGGAGAGAGTCTACCAGACCCATGTGCTCACTTTGTGTCTCTGTGGCAGCTTTTTTCAGCAATAAAGTATTTTTCAATTAAGTTACATTCATCCTTTTAGACATAATGCTACTTGGCACTTAATAGACTGCAGTACAGTATAAACATAGCACTATGAGGGTACATACAATTAGGTTATGTTATTTGTGTGAAAGTCCAAAGTCTGAATTGTAATTGAGTCCTTTGCTCAAGACATGTGCCATATACCCCTACGTTATACCTGATAGGTGGGAACTTAGGTATAACTAAGCTCCCATCCCTGCTTCTTGAATTACTTGTGTTTTCTTTTCTTATGGGCATGTAGATATTGCTCTATTATTTTCATATTAGTATTGAGTACATGAGATGTTTGCTTTTCTATTCTTGAAATACTTAGGAGAGTGTTTTCCAAATTCATCCAGGGTAAATACAAAAGATGTAACATCTCCGTCCTTTTTCATGGCTGCGTAGTATTCCACACTATATGTCTATCATAGTTTATTAATCCATTCTTGGGTTGATGGACACTTTGGTTGTTTCTTTGTCTTTGCAATTGTGAATTGAGTTGCTATAAAGGGTCCAAGTGAAAATTTCCCTGTAAACTTAACTTTTTTTTTTTTTTTTTGAGACAGGGTCTCAAACTGTTGCCCTTGGTAGAGTACCATGGCATCACAGCTCATAGCAACCTCAAACTCTTGGGCTTAAGCAATTCTTTTGCCTCAGCCTTCCAAGTAGCTGGGACTCTAGGCACCTTCCACAACACCTGGCTATTTTTTTGTCGTTGTTGCAGTTGTCATTGTTATTGTTTTTTGTTTTTTGTTTTTTTTTTAGCTGCAATGGGCTGGGTTTGAACCCGCCAGCCTTGGCGTATTTGTCCAGCACCCTACCCACTGAACTATGGGCACTGTCTCTTATAAAGTTAACTTTTGCATGCACTGGGAAACCAAAATATTTGTGCATCTTACTTTATAACCCACCTCTGAGGTATGCCTGTGGCCTTGCAGTTCTCCACTCCATTATTCTGTATCTCTGTGGTGTGGCACCATTTACCATCCCCATCCATGTTCTTGACTATTCTCTCTTACTTTGATTTTGGGGTTCTCCTCCTATCCTCTGAGATTGCCCCTAATCTCCTCCCTTTATTGCTCCATTTCTCTCTTGCCTCTGTACTCACAAGGATTCTTCAAGGACCCTCCAAAACCCTTCTCCTTCTGTCTGTCCAACCTCTTCCTCTGAGGGCTCAGTTGGCCATCGCCTCACGTGCCTCTCTCACATGTACATCTCCAGCCCTGACCTTGTCCCTCCTATGCTCTCCCTGTTTGCACAACTTGCCAGAGCCTCCAAGGAACACATTTTAAGTTAAAATCATCACATTTCCTCTTTCCAAACATGTTTTCATGTTTCATCCTCAGAGGCACCATTTTTCTTCCCGTTTTCCAATCTGCTAGAATTCTGTAGGATTCTGTTCACTTATTCCTCATTCCTCACTTTTTCTTGCTACCGTCCTGTAGTTTTCCCTCCAACGAGCTCTATCCTTTGGGTGCTTGAACACAGGCCATCATGAATGTAGCTTATATCACAGAGCACCTGGCTGGGGCTTTCTACTTCCCGCTCTTGATTCCATCCAGGCCCCCCTTCAATCTGCTACAGATCAATTTCTTTTATTCCAATCCCCTATCATGAAGCAAGGAATGGAAGCATTCTATCTAGACTCCTTAGCTTAGATATAATTCTGACTCTCCATCCCCAGCCTTCTGGCTAAGCCTCCTGGTGTTACTCCAGCCTCTTTCTCTACAAATGCTCAATTCTTCTGTTTGGGCTGTTCTCACCCCTCTTCACTCCTCTCCTCCTTTTATTTCCACCCTCCTCCTTCTATGTTTTCCCTTTCCCTTTCATTCTTCTTTTTCTCTTTTCCTTCCACTTTTGCATGTCCTTAGCCATCCTTTAAGACTTCATTCAATTTCCACTTCCCCAGAGAAGGCAGCTCCCATGGGTTGGGCTTGCAATGAGTTTTTCCTTCTCTCATGATGACCAGAGTTAGTTTAAACAGTTTGTGGTCATCAGTTACTTAGCATATGTTATTCTTTTCTTTACAATTAACTCATGAGCTTTTTGCACGTCCACATAGAAACTACTCCCGTTCTGGCCACGACTGTGGTCAGCAGGTACTTATGAGTATCTGATATCTCTGAGGTCTAATGGAAAGTATTGGTTATCTTTTTTATTCTCCTTCCCTGGGAAGAACCACATCTTCAAATTTCTGACAATATTTTCTTTTCCTCCTCAATCTCACATAGAGAAATTTGGCCCCTGAAAGAGTGGCTGATGATTTCAAAGTCTCAGTTCAGGCCATTTCTTTATTATTACCCTGCTAACTGATCCTGTATTGTAGAAATAGTTACGTTGTTTTCATGCCTTTTCATTCTTGCCTTTCCCATATTTTCTATATTTGCCATTTCAATGATGAATAATAGTGCTTTAATTACATTAGTTCATTTAGCCTCCTCCACAGTTCTTTTAGGGCTGGTGATAATATTAGATTGGTATTACTGCTATCCTGCAAAAATGACAGTGGACCTCAAAGGACTTCAACTGGCCCAAGATCACACAGACTGGACTCAATCCAGTTTGTTTTTTTCCTCGACTGATTCAACGCCCTTTGCTCCTTCCAACACTTTAAGTCCATTCTGATTCAGATGCCCTTCTTTTGGGTTTTCACAATTTTCATCTAGTAAAAAGTATGTGTTATGTAGCAGTGTAATCATTAATTTATAAGTCTATCTATCCCACAGTAACACCATGAACTTACTGACAGTAGAGACCACATCTTATTTAATTTCATATTTCTAGTGAATAGCACAGGAAAATGTTGGAAGAATTTCTGAATTTAGGCATGAAAGAAAGAATCCACGAATGGGAGAGGATTGTCACTCATTCTGTCCACCTCTTAGAGGCCACTTAGCACAGCCTTCACAGACTGTGCACTCACCAAGGTGCATTGTACAGGATTGAAAAGAATCTGCAGAATTCCTTCTCTTAAATCTCCTCCAACAGTCCGGTATCCTCAAAAATACACATCCCCCTGACTTTGTGGTCTAGTGCAGTGATCGTAGCTCACACAGCCTTGGGTTCACAAGGCTAATTATTAGCTAGCTGAGTGGCTGTGGACATGTATTAATCACCTATGTCTCAATGTTCTCATCTGTAAAATGAGCACAAAAGTAGTAAAACTTCACAGAATTGTTGTGAGAATTTAATGGCATACCTTTTATGAAACTAATCTATAGCTCAAACGCAAAAATAACAACTTAATTCTAGCCCAAAAATAGGGGGTGGGGGTGGGGAAGGGAAGGGGAGAAGGGCGGATGGGTGGTGGGAGGGTGACTGGAAAGATCACCTATATATCTGTCTAACAAGGGTACAAGTGAACTTTTCTAGAACTAGAATATAAATGTTTTGATACAATGACTAAGCAAATGACATGAAATTT